>MDKF010103516.1:0-18180 GCA_026770625.1 Nicotiana glauca
AGTGAAACCTAATTAATTAGATTTTTTGGAAATTTACATATACTTGGGGTTCAAAGAACCCAATCCATACGCTGGACTAGGATTTTCAATGCTCTCAGATGCTGGGCCTGAGACAAGCCCAAACTGAAAGGGCAGAACAGGCCACATAGTGAGGTTGAGAGAATGAATCCCTGAAGTCGGGCAAGCCATGTGATTGTTCACAAATTGGCTCATGCCTGATTCAGATATTATGATTTTACGGTGAAGCAATGTATTCATTTTTTTTTGAACAAATTGAACAGATAACAAAACAAATTCCTCACAGACGAACTATTGTAACTTGCAGAACTATAACAAATTAATTTCCCTAACCAACAGTCGAATTCCTAGCTTCCAGTTACCATAATAGGTGTGAAATAAAGTATTCAAACTCTTTATTTGGCTACAAATCAAAATGAAAACTAACTACTTAAGATTTTTCCTATTGCTGAATTACTTTTCACACATATTTACGAAACACATGACATGAACGAGCTGAAACTTAACCCTAATTATTTTACCAACCTAACATGAACCTAATTACAACTAACACTCAAACTCAAACTCGAAAGCTCACACACATTCGAGGCAGAATGATTATCAGTCCAGATAATACCAACAATTTCAGTTCCTATAACTAATTTCAGTCCAGCTAGTACACATTCAAACAAAAACCTAAATAGCATTAATGAATCAAATATTCAGATACACAAATCTAAAGCTGAATCGAATGCTTCAATTACAGGTTCACCCTTCATATTTCAGATCATAGCTATCAAAGTCAAGCTGTGTGCCTGGAGAGGTGAGATAACAAAGGAGAAGAGAGAGAGGTCAGCAATAGGGCAGTAGTGAACAGCAGCAGTGATTTGAGCTCAAACAGCCATAATTACACCATAATTTCAACCCAGAAATTACTTCAGATTGCAGAAATGTTTTACAATCGATTAGAACGACTAAACTAGCTCAAAACCAACTTGAATGACCCAAAAATCACTAGAAAACCAACCAATAAACTTCTGAAACTTTCAGGAAACTAGAATAATGAGATTCAATTAACTAGACATCAAAATTGACTAGAATATTCCAATGGAACAGTGATCTTTTGGATTTTTCTAATGATTTTTATTGTTTTTGGATTTTGGAAGGTTTAAAATTTCAAATTGAAATCTGAATTTGAAAGCAGAATTTGGGGAGGAATTTTTGGAAGCTAAAAAACTTCTTGTTCAAGGCATAGTGATGCCTTTTTATCGGCAAAGTGAGGGGCAGCCCTCAAACTTCTATTTTTTTCCCCTTAGTCCCTACTTCTTTTCAATTTAATCCTTTACTATTTAACTTATTTCTCAAGTTAGTACCCTAGATTACTGAAATATGCATTGAAGTCTTCTTTTAGAAGATCCTAGAATATTCTAGTTGTAACTACAACATTCTTGCCTACTGCTAAATGCCCAAAACGCCCCTGTTTCTACCCTGAAATTGCAAACTTGATCTTAACTAACCCTAACCCCCTCTGCCCTACTTACATACTATCACCCATAACCCTTAAATCATCTAACCATGGTTAAATTTCAAAAGTTCTCAATCAAATAACATATTGAACTCATTAAAACCATTATCAATTATCCTGACGAAGCAAAACTATGACATGCTAAAATTTAATCAATTAAACTAACAATTAATCGATTGAGCCAATTAAACCACTATTTGAACATTTAAGCTAACAGAAAAATTAAATCAGAATTAACCAGCTAAAAAAAATGGTCACGGAAAAATAAATGAAAACGAGAAGCCTTACGAAATTAATTTCAAACTCGGCTGCTAAATTCGGTGCTCAAATGATACCAAATTACTTGAGAAGAAGATGAGGAGGACTCCCATGGTACCAATGTGTGCAAATTTGATGAAATCCAGGTTCGCCGGAAAATCTTCGAACTCAAATTCGAGTCGTTCCGGCCATATTCGAGCCAAGCGGCTATGGGATTTGCGTAGGGGAGGCCAAGACGGTCCTATGGTGTAAATTTGGGACCATTTGGCATAACTTGCATCATGGCCGAAAAATCTTAGATGGGATATTTGACAAAATAGGGCAGGATTTGAAGGAAACTAGTAATGGATTCCTGCTGAGGGTGAAAAGGAGGTTTCATGGTGTTTTTCTGGCGTTCATCAGCGTAAGTGATGATTGCCGGCGGTGAGGTTCCCGCGTGACTGGAGGCTAGGGTACGAGGAAGGAAACCTAATGTTCTGATTTTATTAAATTGTGAGATTAAACTAAAACTAGTTAAATCCTAAAATTTAATTAATAACTATTTTATGGCAATTTTCAATTAAAACAATAAAATGCTATTTTTTTATTTTTTCTTAAATTGTTTCGAAATGAATTAATAGTAAAATTGTAAAATTAAAAATCCTAATGCATATGCATATTTTTGTATTTTTTTTAATATGAATTATTATGCAACTAATTAACACAAAAATGCAACAAATATCAACAAAAATTGTAAAAATAAAGAAAAATTATTTTGTTTGGGTTTTAGGAATAATTTGCTTAGGGCAAAAATCACGTGTTCACAGTTCCCTCATGAGTTGTTTGCAAAGCTTCTCATATCTTCTTAGTAGTGTCGCAAGAAGAAATTTTATTATATTCTTCAGGTCCTATTCCACATACCAGAATTATCTTGGGGTGAAAATTCTTCTCCACAACTTTCTTGTTTGAGTAGGTGTAGTCTTTTTACTAGTTTTAGGCATTGAAAATGGAAGTTCTTCCAGTACCTTTGTTGGAACATAAGGACCATCACATATGACATCCCATAACTCAGAATCCTCAGCCATGACAAAATCATGCATTCTTGTTTTCCACCACCCATAGTATTGTCTATTGAATATGGGTGGTTGGTATGTAGATTGACCTTCTTCAAAATTTGTTGAAGCAGCCATAAGGATCATTCCTAGGTGTTAACCTGATAGGAGGAACCCTCTCTTATACAAATTGTTAGTTTGTATGAGTCTACCAAACAGTAGAGTACCTGGTCCTCTATGAGGTCATACTGAGAATGCTAATAAAACTGTAAGTAAATGAGACACATGATTTTTACGTGGAAAATTCCAACTCAAAGGGACAAAAACCAAGAACTACACCTATAGGCTTTCAACTTCAGTAACTTGTAAACACCTATTACAAGGCAGTTTGTAATGACTCCATTACAAAGAATTCAACTCAACTAACGTGTGGTACTCTTACCACAAGCCACTTTGTCACTCTCTAGTTACAAAGACTTTAAATAACTTGTGATACTCTCACCACAAGCCACTTTGTCACTCTCCAGTTACAAAGATTTTAACTTATGGCTAAACCTAGTCAAAACATAAACTTAGAGAGTTTACATATTTTACAAGTGAGTTCCTAATCAACGCTTCTGGCTAAGCAATTTAGGAGATACAATAAGAACAATCACAGAGTTACAACTCAAGTAAGGATAAAAAAAATACTAACTATAGGAACTGGTCCGTAGTAGCATCTAACTTTGTTCTTCAAGCTCGTGAGAATTAATTTCTCTATTTTGCAAAAGGCTTGAATGAGAAATAGAAGTGTTCAAGTGATGTTTCGATATAAACTCAATGTTGATACACCTTGATGACATAACTTGAAATGATGTAAGCACTTTAGCTGTCAAGGAATTAGTGGGCGCACTGGAAAAAATACAGTGCAAGCAGTCATGTCGCTTCCAGCTTTGCCCAATTGAATTTGTACTGCTATGAGGGAACCGCAAAGGTATCGAGTCCTTATTTGGTTTCTTATCTCCTGAAGCTATAGCAGTTCACATTTAGCTGGAATTGGTTAACTTGCTGTATAGTCCAAGTGTGTCAGGTTCCCTATCTGGTCCTTGACAGCAAGTTTGTTAGATCATCAAGAAAAAGTCAAAGACATTAAAAATCTATTAACCACGAACAATTTTCTACTATAACTCTGTCCGCTATTGACTCCGCAAATGAGAGTACCGACAAGAGCAACTATAACCATAATAACTCTTGAACTTATATTTTCACTGTAAATGTTTCAAAAAAAAAAGTTAATATGTTTGGGAGCTATAAATATGAACTAAATAAGTAATACATTAAAAAGGCAGTTTATGTGTTGAATGGGTTTGAGTATGAGGTATACTTGTGGATCGATTATGATTTGTAGAGTTTGAGATCGAGGATGACTCGAGTGAAGAAAATTATGGATAAGGGTTGTGTTATGCTTTATGTGTATATGAAAGACATTGGATGAATTATTTATTATTGTAAGGGTTGTAATGGGTATGGAGTAGGATATCACTCGGCTGCTTAGAAGGATGGGTTACTTCCTAGGGTGTTGGAACGCTAGTGGAGCACAGGTCCTTTGGACAATTTGATCAGTCTAATTGACACTTGAGTAGAGTGGATGACTCTCGAGAATGTTCTGACAGACTCAAGATTTATATGTAACAATTGGGAATTCTTCATGATGTGTATTTGGCTAAAAGTTGGGACTTACATTGGAAGGTGTCAAGATTTGTTGCATTTCTATATCGTAGTGGATCCTACGTTTTGGTATCATGAAAGGGAAAGAATATCTTAAATTCATAGGGAGTCTCATTAGAGTAAGTAATTGAGTTGTGTTACTTTTGGGATGCTTAAGAGAACATAGAGCAGCTTATGAGCCTTAGACGGTGTGGTTTTATGCTGGGGTCTCGTGTGGTGAGTCTCGGGTTGAGCATTGCATAATTATGGCAAGAAGAAGTATTAATTCGAAGGTAATTTAGAAGGAACTCGGATAGGTAGGACAGCTTGGTAGTAGGTTGGATCGGCATGGCAATGGGTATGATCAGTTCTTAGGGTGTTTATGAGGTAAGGAATTTTGATAGATATTTCGTGGAAATTCTCTTGGGTTTTTGGTGACATGCGTAGCCTAGTTGAGTTAGAAGGAATCAGTCCTGGCAATTTGGTTTTGTGCAAATAGGATTTAGAGGGTTCTTGATGGTTTCTACCACGGTTAGAGATGTATATTTTCTACTAGCACGGAGAGCATGTGATGTAAGTGATTTTCTTCAACATGGGATCGAATGTAAAGTTCTTGGCTAGTTGAGTACGTAGTTGCTTGTGACTCGGAATAGATTATGTATTTCTCATATTTATCATAGGATGGCATGGTACATACGGTATGTTGTGTACGTTTGAGATTTGCATTATGCAAGGTCACAATCCAGTTATGGAAGGAAGGTCACATATTAATAGGCAGCATGAATGGCTCAGATGACTAGGTAAATGATATTGCTTATTGGTGTGGCTTGATGAGGGTATACAATTCAGAAAGGGGCTAGGTTCTCGAGTTAAGGATACTTTATTAGTATTGTGGCACTCTCTTATTTGATCGGCGGCTGATATTTGAGATTTCTTGGTGGCACAGAAGAATTTTAGGAGTATCCCACGAAGAATGAAGTATCAGAGGTACGTGAGATGTACGGGCGGTAGAGTTGGGATCAGGTATAGTGATTCGAGTGCTTTATGGATTTAGAGACTAGGAGTTCTCATAAATAGGTTATGTCATGGTTGTTGACCCTTGTATGGTAGCTATTGGGGGTTTGGAGACCCAAGTGGATCGTTGTTGCTTAGTATGGTAGATTTTGATGTGATATTGGGTATGGACTGGTTGTCTCCATGTCATGTTATTCTAGACTGTTACGCTAAGACGATGACGTTGGCTATGACGGGGATGCCCACAGATTGAATGGCGAGGTTCAGCGGGTTATGATCCCAGTAGGGTAATTTTATTTTTGAAGACCCAGAGGACTGTTGGGAATGGGTTGTCTTTCTTATCTGGCCTTTATGATGGATGTCAATGCAGAGACTCCCACAATTGATTTAGTTCTTATGGTGAGGGATTTCCGGTTGAGTTTCCTGCATACTTGCCTGGTATGCCGCCAGAAAGGGTTATTGACTTTGTTATTGATTTGGTGTCGGGCACTCAACACATTTCTATTCCATTGTATCGTAGGGCACCAGTGGAGTTAAAAGAGTTGTAGGAGCAGCTTTAGGAACTCCTTGATAAGAGGTTCATGAGTAGGCCCGTATGGATGTGTGTTCTGCATCAAGTCGGCTTGGTTGACTCCGAATTGCTATTGTTGAGGGATGTGTCTTTCGATTTTCATTAAGCTTATTCGCATTCTTGAGTGATCTATAAGTTGCCCTTCTGTGTTGCGACGAGTTGTGATTGTTGTTTTTATGCACAAGTGATAGGGTTCTATTTGGGGCTTTATAGTGGAATTTGAATGAGACGGGTATTTGTGTATTGCATGATTGATTGCGCATTGGATATGTTCTTTGGATATGTTCTTTTGGGCTAGAATGGCATTGCGTCATTGCTTATCTGTGGGAATAGTGATTTACTTTTGGTACTAGACATCAAATTGCGCGTGGTTGATGATTTTGAGCATGGTTACTTGAGGTGTCTCATGTGGACTAGTGTTTGGATAGGGTCACACATTGCAGCAAAGTTATGTGGAGGTATAATCCTTTGGGTTAGATTTGTGTGTTCTGGTTTTTCGATGTGTGATGTGTTCTTAGAATTGTGTTGTGGTGGTATTGGTGAGCTTGCAGTATAGCTCTCATTCGAGTCATTTTTTCCACGATTTGAGTACATTTGGACTGTTTCTTATTGGTGCGTGGATGGCACAGGTTGTGGCTTTAGATTGTATCAATGTATCATGTCACTAGAGTAGTCGTGTTGGATAAGATGAGGTCATTGGGATATTGATGAATACTATCAGATTCGATTCCGGCATGTTTGAAGGATAATATCGGGATTCGGTTTAGAAATTTACTATGGTCATTAGCAAAGGAGAGGGAGCTCCATGACTGGTTTATTTGAGGAATAGTTATGACTTTCTGCGTGGTTCATTCATCATTAGCAGTATAGGAAAGTGTTGGAATGAGGCCTTGCTTTATAAGAGGGTTTATTAACGGTATTGTGTTGTTTGAGCAACTGTTGTGATTAGAATTTATCGCTACGAGCGGTTGAGTTTTGTGGTATATCATATGATTACATATTGGGTTACAGTTATGATTTTTTACAACTTTTTGGACTTATACAATGCATATATGTGAGATTATGATCTTATAGATAATTCAGAAATGGAGATTTGGTTCTAAGGTTATGGGCTACGGTGATTTGTGAAATTCATGTTATGTAGTGTGATCGGACCTATATGGGATAGGGTGATGTGGGTCACCCCGGGTATGTGCATGGTAAGGTTATACAGCGATTTGATGGTTTTCGGAATAACTCTGGGCATGTTCGAGGACAAACGTATATTTAAGTGGGGGAGGATGTAACAATCCGACCGGTCATTTTGAGCATTTTCCCTTTGCTCGCTAGTTCTCGGGCATGACTAGCCCTGTATGATGTATTATGACTTATGTAAATCGTCGGTTTTGGTTTTCAGGTTAATCGGAACAGATATGGAAGAATGACTCTCAGCTTGAAGCTTTAAATTTGAAAGATTTAACCAAGTTTTGACTTTTTAGTATTCGATCTAGGATTTGGATTTTTATGATTTGGTTAGATCCGTTATGTGATTTTGGACTTGGGAACGTGGCTGGAATATAATTAGAGGTCCGTGGTAAAATTAGGCTTAAGTTGGCGAAATCGGAAATTTGGCGATTTTCTGTCGGCAGTGGAAATCTGGATATCGGGGTAGGAATAAAATTCCGAAAAATTGGAGCAGGTCCGTTGTGTCATTTGAATTGTTTGTCCAAAATTGCAGGTATTTCGGATGAGGTTTGATAGGTTTTGGCATCGTTTGAGTAATTCGGAAGTTTGGAAATCCTTAGGCTTGAATCTGAGGGTGATTTGGTATTTTGATGTTGTTTTAAGTGTTCCAAAGGTTGGAATAAGTTTGAAGGGTGCTATGTTACTTGTTCGCATGTTTGGTTGAGGTCCCGAGGGCCTCGAGATGATTTCATATGGCAATCGGAAAGTTTGAACTTGAGAAATTGCAGCTGGTGTTGCTGCTTCTGTCATAGCCGCACCTGCAATTGGGGATCGCAGGTGGGAGCTCCGCAGGAGCGGAAAGGAGGCGCAGGTGTGTGGAAGACCGCAGGTGCAGCTTGGTACGCCGCATCTACAATACCGGAGGCGCGGCGAAGCGATCAGATGCGAGGGCTGGCAAGTTAAGTGAAATCCGTAGAAGCGGATATTGTTCCGCAGAAGCGCAAGAGCAGATACGCTTATGGGGTCGCAAGTGCGATGTCCCTGGGGGAAGAAAGTATATTAAGGACCCTTCGCGAATTTTTGTCATTCTTCACAATTTGAGCTCGGGTTTTGGAGCTCTTAGAGGGTTTTAAAGAGGGATTCAAGGGGAAACTCTTTGAGGTAATATTTTTGAACCTAAAACTCGATTCTATGGTGATTTCAGTTGATTAAGAATGAAATTGGTGAGATTTAAGGGTGAAAATTAGAGAATTAGGGCTTGGAATTGGAGAGTTAATAATGGGTCATTGAGGGGTCAAATGAAGTTAGATTTTGGTAAATTTGGTATATATGGACTCGTAAGATGATAAGGATTCTAATTTGTGATTTTTATGGGAATCTGAAACGGGGGTCCAGGGGTTGTGTTTGGCCAATTTTGGGATTTTTGATTTAATTTGATAATTTTCACATGAGCATTGTTCCTCTAGCGTGTATTAATGATGTGATATTGATTTTGAATAGATTCGGGATGATTTGAGGCAGGGTTGAGAGACAAGGGTGATGTTCTAAACGTCAATACCACACAAGAGATGGGGTGATTTGTGTGGTACCCAATTTTCGATATAGAAGAACCTAGTTCTTTTAGGTGTACTTAATACTACTGTTTGTGGAATTAAAAGTACATAAAATAAAGAACACAGAGATTTTTACATTGAAAACACCTGGCTCAAAAGGTGAAAAAACCATGACCTACTACTCAGTAGGATTTTCCAAACTTCCACTAAAATCACTAAGCCAAAACATCATTTACAAAACTCTTGTAAACCTAAGGATTAAACTCTAATCCCGTTGTGGCACACAGCCTCAACTGTTGCGACAACTTCAAGTTAACTCTAACTTGAATACTCAAAGTACCTAATACAATTGCTTCTATGAAAGCTGAAAGGTACAAGTTTAAATTACCTACTACAATTGAACTAGAATAAAATAAAGACATAATGGAATTGGTTCTTCTATCTTTTCTAAGTAGCTTCAGGAATGCACACTTGAATCTCACATAAATTGCTTGCAAAATTGCCTCGCTCTTTTGCTCTCAATTTAGTTTGGCTTTTGCGTTTGTGCAATACCTGTAAAAGAGAACAATCACTTTTATTTAATGATTTAGTAATTAGAGTTTGATTAAGACTCAATTGCTTATCTTCCATCGAAGTTGAGTCCTTGAACAACTCAAACTCCAACCCTATCCTTTATTCGGATTGTTTTCTCTTCTCATAAGGAGACTTTCTCTCCTTATCCAATATGCAACATTTTCGATCAATTTAGGAGATATTATTGCTTGATCACTAAGACTTATCTTCTTCACATTTATCTCACATGTATAGGTTGATAAACATTGTGCCTCATATGATGGACCTGGTCCATTACTGAGTTCATTTGTCATTCTTCAAAATTTCACCTGAACTTGGGCCAACAAATTCCCCCTTTTGATGTTGACAAACTCTGTGCTTTTACTGATCAAGGAACCCGTAAGAACTTAACTTAACCATCAGCACTTAACTTAGAATTTTAACTTATCATCAAGGACCAGGTTTAATTAGGTTATAAATATCACATTATTCAGAATAAATAGTAAAGCACAATATCTCTTCCCCCTTTTGGCATCATCAAAAAGTTGCATACACAATGTGAATCCCAGATTTTAATAATTACTCATGGCCACTGAGGCAACTGCAAGTGAAAACATGATTCAATTTATCAATAATCAATATACATAATTAAACTATTAAGAACATAATCTTCATAGAACAAGAGAAACAACAATAGTCATTGATAAGGATATGTTTCCACAAACACACCACAAAAAGAAAGAAAAAACTTCCAAAACATGAGCAAAAAGAACTGAAATATCCTTAAATCGGGTCACTAGGGTCACTGAGGGGGTACTAGACTAGATCTAAAGACAAGTGTAGGGAGGCCTAGGGCTTGGAAGAACTAGAGGGTTGAGATTGGAGAAGGTTTAGCATATTCTGAAGTATTCCATCACTCTTCTCCTTTTCTTTTGCTAGCTCAGTTCTAAGGCCATCTCTCTCATTCTCCAATTCAACCACACGTGCCTTGAGCCTAGCAATTTCATCATCCTTAGTTCCACACTCCTGAACCAAGGCCCTAACCTTGCTGTTGATGGGTGTCTTCAAAGATGAACCAGGTTCAACTGGGGTGGCATTGACTGAATAGTCACATGCTAGAAGTGTCTTGACACCAAAATGTTCCTTGCTTGATGCCATCTCCCATTTCTTCAAAGGCACATTCATTCTGTCCAGCACAGTAGTCAATATGAACCCATATGGAGTGGCAGGAGCCTTGGAACCATTGATTACCCTGTCTAGAAATTTAACAATAAAAGCAGGCCAATTGATCTGCATTCCTCTCACAAGGCACTCCATAAGAACCAGGTCCATGTAGTTGGCAGTGTGCCTTCTCTCCTGTTTGGGTAGTAGACACTTGTTGACAAACTCAAACAAGACCTTGTGCTCAGGCCTAATCTCACTTTTTCTGCATGAACCTGGCTTCAGGAACATCTTCAGCATCTTTAGCATCACAGAAATTCCTAGTGATTTGAAGATCAGTAGGGAGAGAATCCAGACATCGCCACCTTTGCCTTGTATAATCATCATACCTTTCACTAGGTCTGTCCAGAATCTCACCCAGTTTGAGTGCATCAAACTCCACTTTTACTCCTTTCACCAGGCTGGTGACTACCCCATTCTTCACAGTGGCATTTGGTATAAACTCAATCAGTTCTTTCCTGGGAAGCCTCCCATCCATTTCAATGACAATGTCCTTCCACCCTTGTGCAACTAGAGCATCCACCAACCTCCTCATTCCTGGTTCATCCAGGTCTCTCAGCAGTCTTCCTTTCAGATTCCCCCTCTTTTTCTTCACCACTCCATTTTTCATCTTTCTAATTTTCACCTGCTTGCCTTTCACTGTGGATCTTGTTCTTTTGGCTAAAGGGTGTTCAGCAGGTACAGGTACAGGTATAGAGGAAGACTTCTTTGAAGAAGTCTTGGAATTCTTAGGTTTAGGTGTAGGAACCTCTTCAGTTGTTCCCCTTTCTTGATGGACCAGTTCCATCTCCTCTTCTTCTTCTGCTACCTCAGAGCCTTCTACAACCTTTGTTTTTCCCTTCTCCTTCTTCTTCTTCCTGCTTTCTTCCAGAGCTTTATGTAACTCTGCTTCACTTTGTTTAACCTTGCTTCTAGTAGCTCTTCCCTTTGGCACTGAAGAGACAGTAGGTTTTGGCGATGAAGTTTTGCTATTCTTGGTTGGCTTGGAAGCAGTTGGAGCCTTTTGTTAAGAAGCTTTGTGCTTCTTTGGATCATAGCTCACCCCAACCCTTTTCAGAAGGTCAGCCAGGGTTTCCTCAGCTGATGAAACAGTTTCTTAGCAAGAACCTTTTCCTTCCCATTTCCTTTCTCATCACCACTTGCTCCCTTTATCTCTTTTCCTTTATTTTTACCTCCACTCCTATTTGATTTAGCCACCTTTACATCTTTAATAGGACCAACTAGAACAAACCTATTTTCTGTGTTTTCTACCATAGAAGAAAATACCACACAAGAACTTACCTCACCAGGGGTTTCTTGAATTTTCTCAGTGTCAGAAGACCCATGTTCTTCACCTTCACTAGCAGAAATAAAAGCTTCAAAGTTAGAGCTGGAGTCAGATTCATGAGCAGGGCTTTCCTTCTTTTGGATAGCCTTCAATCTCTCATTTAGAACTTTCCTCAGGGCTCCAGATGCTATAGTTTTTCTAGCCAACATTTTCTACCTACGAAACCTAGGTTTTGGGGATTCACTAGGAGGAGTAGATGAGGATGTATTAGAGGGGGATACTGATGGGGGATTGTTAGGATTATCTTGGGGATTAGACATGGTTCTTTGTTTATGGAAGAGTTTTGGGAATTTCTAAGAAGAAAGGCAATTTGGGATTTCTAGAGAGCAAAATCAATTAGAAATGGAGATATAATTTTTGACGGTTATGGGATTATGAAGAAGAGGTGTGGTGTGTATTTAAAGGCAATTATTCATAAGTGCAGTAACGACAAATTTTTTAGGGGTAAATTAGAGGTCTAATCAAGGTGTAATTCAAGTCTCTTAGTAATTATTAGGTGTCGCACTTCCTTTTTTACGTGTTGTAATACACCTCGTGAAGGGCGTAAAGGATTTTTTTTAATTAAAGGACAGTCGGAACGGGATTTATTTTATTTATTCAGAGTCGCCACTTGAAAAATTAATGGTGTCCCAAGTCACCGGTTGAATCCCGAATCGAGGAAAATATGACTCTGTTAACAGTCCGCGAACCAAAAATCCGGATAAGGAATTCTGTTAATCCGGGAGAAGATGTTAGGCATTCCTGGATTCCGTGGTTGTAGCACGGTCGCTCAACTGTCGTAATTGATTTTATCTGATTTCCATATATGTTCTATTTTTATATGCCTTTTATTAATAACCCGCTTTTATTCTATTTATTATTTATTTTGCAAGAATTACAACGTCGTGAAAATGTATCTCAAACCATGTCGTACCAGTACGCCCGTGGCTTTTAACACATTTCAACTTCGTTGAGATTTGGATTTGGGTCACATAATGTGCACCCGTATTTGGGAAAGTAATATTATTAATACTCGCGCCTAAAGCGACTACGTGTTTATTAACTTTGGGGAAGACCGTGAAATTTACTAAAGGATCCTCCCGATTTCTAGTATTTTTAAAATAATTATTGAGGGCCCCGCAATTCATTTGTTTTATTAGGCGAGGTTCATCTCAATTTTATTTAAGGTTAATCCTAAGGTGAGGGTTTTCTATTTTTATTTTTCACTAAGAATAAAAGAAAAGACCATGCTTAATTAAAGGGCTCAAAACCTTAAAGTCTAATTTTAAAAGTGTTCAAACTCAATCCACATTAATAAGCAAGGTAGCATATTCTCAGCATGTACTTAAATGGACTTCACATGTATTCAAATGCAGGCCCAGGTCTTACTCACCGTGTTGGACTACTTGGGCCTACGATAATTCCCACAAAAAAAACACCGCCCTTTAATTTTAGGCAAATTACACTTTCTGGGCTGGATACCCAATTAATAATCAAAAGTGTGGAACTTCAATTATCCTATCCTAAGCCAACTTAGTCATGTTATGAAATCTGAAAAGACAATGGCTATTTGAACTAATTTGTTTCCCATGAATGAACTTCTGTTAGTTATAGTTTAATTGAACATGAACAAACTAAATCTGCAGGATCAAATATAATTTTGTGCCTATAGAATCACACATTGCGGCCTTTAATTTCAGTTATACACAACACTAATTTTACACTTTAAGGATTAACTAATCACCAGCAGTTATTTCAATGCACACTACCTCAAATCTACTAGTTCAAATGAGCGAACACAAACCTAATTTCAGCCCAACACAACGCAATTTTTACTCGAGAAAACAAACACTGAATGCCAATGTAGGAATTGACATAATCTAACAGTCCAAAATCAGTCCAAATCACTTAGAAGCAGTCCTGTATAATTACAAATTGAATTTGAACAATCCTATCTAATATTAATACAAATTCAGTTAAGATGAATCTGTCACTACAATACTACAAATAGCAAATGAAAATAAAAGGCAATCTATTGTATCAAAAGGCTTCATCAAAACTTGATTTCACAATGGTGTAAATATCAGAATTGAAACTTCACACTGCCAGGAGTAAAATTGTACCTGAATAAAAATAGAAGGAGGAGAAGTCATCCACAAGGAGCAAAGATTGATCAATACAGCTCAATGACCCAGGAGGATTAGATGAAATATAAGAACTAAGATTCAACCACTAAACCATGTGAAAACACAGAAAATATACTCAAATTTAAACTTTTAAAAACTGTTGAAACTCCAAAAGGATCAAATCTCAACCAAACAATAACTTGCTAACCCAAAAACTATGAGAAATGGCTTCAAAACTATCCTGGACACTTCAGCAATCCAAATCACAACAAAACTAGCTAAATCAAAGTGATTAAGCCCTTGAAACTACTTAAAATTGTTTCAAATGATCTCTGATCCACAAATACTATATTTGAACTTCGAAAATTGAAAATTTTAGTTAAAAACTCAATGAAACAGTACTGATTTTTGGTTTTCACTGATTTTTGGATTTGTTTTTTTGAATTTTTTGAAAGAAATTTGGGTCTAGAAGAAGAGATTGAGATCTGAAATCTTAATTTCAGATCTGGAATTATGTAGATATTTTTTGGGGAATTTCTAGGGTTCTAAAACTTCTTCTTTAAGGTAGAATTACTGCCTATTTATAGAACTAAAATTGGAGGGAAATTTAATTTTTAGTATTTTAATATTAGTCCCTTTTTTCTGACTTGTTAAACAAGTTACTACACCCTTTTTTATTTAAACTTACACTAAAACCCATTCTAGAAGGTTCTAGTTGTATCAATTATGTTCCTATCCCTTTGAATTTCCTATTCTACCCTCACTTCCTTTTATTATTTACTAAATCTGATTAGAATGCCCTTTTCAATGTCTATAATACCCCCGAAACTAGGCTGAAATTACCACTAACCTATTTAAAATTCTAATAGTGCCCTCACTTTACACTTAAAATTACCAAACAAATCCCAACCTTGACCCCTGTGATTTTGGGTTCCAATTTACCCAAATCATTGTCAGCTATAACCATTCAACCTATCTTAAACACTACACTAATGAACAATTAACCAACTGACAGCCTGAAGTTAATATAAATCGAGTTCCAAATCCACCTTAGTATGAACAGAACCCAATTAAACAACTAAAATCAACAATTAAACATACTACAAAACAGAACTCAAGAGAATGTCCATAAATTGAAAAGTTTCACAGAGTAAACAAGACTAATCGTATACACGGAAGTTCAAGCAATGTGTAATTTTCCAACCAACCAAATTCCTAAGTATGATATGAAGAAACATTAAAAAGAAAGGAAAACGACGAAGAAACATACAAGAAAGAATAGGCCAAAGATAAGAAGATGAAGACTTTAAACGGGCAAAATAAAGAAATTACCTTGAAGGCCTTTTGGGGCAAAATTTAACAACCTCGAATGGCTCGAATTGGTTTTGAAAGTGGTGTCAATCATATGTTTTCTTTGTAACGCTCGTTCTAAGTCCAATGAAGCTTGGGATTTTCCTCTTCTCTGATTTTAACCTTGGGCATGTTTAATTTCGGAGAAGCAGTGATACAGGTAAGGATGATAATTGTGTGGCCGGATCTTGGGTGTCTTCAAACTCCGCCACTGTTCGGGAAGGGCAAAGAATCAAGAGGCGGCTTTTAAGGTTTCACTGATTTGAAGCTCTTGGATGGGGTTTGAGAGGTGAAAGGTGGATATCCCTGGAGAGGAGGTGAAGGGGTTGTTTTGGTGTCCGTTTGGAAGGTAACGGCGTCGGCGCCGCCGGCAAATGGTAACAGCATTAGGGTGGCTAATTTTAGGGTTTAGGGATGAGGTCTTTTGAAGAAGGGGTGACTGAACGGTGAGGCGTTACTTTTAAAATATTTAGTTAATTGGTTCTGGACCGTTAGATTAAAAAGGATCAACGGTCCAGAATTTTAAAAAGGAAATGCGGTCGTTTGATGGCAAAGGGATTGGACCGGGCGTTTGGGACTTGGGCTTGGGCGAGTGAGAAAGGTTTTTGGGCGGATATTGGCCATTTGGGCCAGCCAAACGAGAGCCCAATTAGCTAACAAATTTCTTGATTCCTCTTTTGTTTTCCTTTTGTTTTGTTTTGTTTCTTTTTTTTTAATTCTTGTATTTTTACAGTTATTTTCATTTTCTTTTATTTATTTTGATTTTGTGTTTCATTTTGTACTTTTTGTATTTTATATTTTTACTTTGCCTATTATTTTTCTGATTTTGTAAAAATTAAAATAAAAACCTAATTAAACTATTTAAATCCTAAAATTATTTAATATCAATATTTAAAGATGAATGTAATATTTATCAATTAAAATTGCCTAAGAACTATTTTTGGGATTTTCTTTGAATTGTTCTAAAACGAATTAATACCTACTTAATACTAAAATGTGAAATTAAATTCCTAAATGCAAATGCATATTTTTATATTTTTATTTGACTTAACATGCACAAATAACATGCAAACAATTAACATAAAATTCACAGAAATTGTAAAAAATAAAGAAAAATCTTTTGTTTGAATTTTATGGGAATAACTCATATATAGGGCAAAAATCACGTGCTCACAGCTGCCCCTCTTTGCTCGGAAACACGAAGAGTTTTCGTGCAAATATTGAGCAAATATGAGCGATTTTTGCCCGTTTGAGTATTCCGTTGTGAAGCATTTTGAAAAGTTTTGACCGCATCCTGCTTCAGAGGTTGCCTACATATCTTGGGCTAAACAGGAATCAGGTCAGTGTAGTTCGGGAGTGTCTGGTAGCTGGGACTACCAGGAACTGTGATTTCATTGATGTTGCTGCTGTTACTGCCTGTTGACCCCCTTATTATACCATGGTAAAATAAAAGAAGTTAGCCTAAGCTATGGTCTATGAATTACAAAAGATCCTATATCTATGCCTTCCAACTTGCTCTTGTCTTGCCTTGAATTTGTATCTTGTATTCTTGCAATGGAATTCTGACTGTTGTCTTGACTATATTTGAGATATGTGACCATTCTTCAGGTAGACTCCTGCTTGCTATTACTTTTGAAAAGGTATTCCCTTGTTCTTCAGGTGGGCTCCTGCTTGTGATTGCTTTAAAATGTATTCCCTTATTCTCCAGGTGGGCTCCTGCTTATGACAAAATAGACAACCAAAGAAATTTTCTGCTCCAGTATAGTGACTGGACATATCATGTTATCAAATATTAAAATTAAAAGCTAAAATTTAGATTGTACTTCCCTTATTTTCCAGGTGGGTGCCTGCTTGTTGTCTTTGAAAAGATATTCCCTTTGTTCTTCAGGTGGGCTCCTGCTTACTGAATTTGAAAAATATTCCCTTTGTTCTTCAGGTGGGCTCCTGCTTACTGAATTTGAAAAATATTCCCTTTGTTCTTCAGGTGGGCTCCTGCTTACTGATTTTTATAAATGTATTCCCTTGTTTTTCAGGTGGGCGCCTAGCTTCTAATTTGAAAGATATTCCCTGGTTTTTCAGGTGGGCTCCTGCTTACAACAACCATACAAAATGAAGAAAATTTTCTGCCCCAGTTTGATAACTGGGCGTGTTATGTTACCGAGTATTAAACTTGAAAGATAAGACTTATATTATTCTTTCCTTGTTCTTCAGGTGGGTGCCTGACTGCTTTAACTTTAAAATGTATTCCCTTGTTATTCAGGTGGGTGCCTGATTTCAACAAAGTAGACGGTCAAAGAAGATTTTTCTACCCCAGTTTGGTGGCTAGGTACAGGGATGAGTGTTAAACTGAATTATTTTACCAACTATTATAAGAATTTACAAGCTAAATCCTATTATCCAGGGAGGTCCTGACTATCTCTTCTAAAGGTGTTACTTTCCTTGTATTTGTTATCAAATGTCGTAAATTACTCCCCATTATCCAGAAGGGTCCCCACAACTTCTATTACAACTGCTATTATATCTTGTTATTTAGTTTGACCTTAAAACTTCATCCCATTATCCAGGAGGGTCCTGACAATTTCTAGTTAAAAAGCGGTTTTACTCTAAGCTATATCTATTACAAATACGACTTTCATCACATCTTGTTATTAACCTTAAAACTACGTCCCATTATTCAGGAGGGTCCTGAAAACTCTTATTACAACTCTCACTGTATCTTATTATTTATACTGACTTTAAAACTACGTCTCGTTATCCAGGAGGGTCCTGACAACTCTTATTACAACTTTCACTATATCTTGTTATTTATACTGACTTTAAAACTAC
>MU760407.1:15900-37173 GCA_026770625.1 Nicotiana glauca
ATTTATATCCAAACTAAAGCCCTCTTTCCAGCCTGTTTAAAACTTAAGCCATTAGGAAACCATTTTTACCCATAATATTCCTTTGCAGCCCACTGTCGAATGTCTAATTTATTTTTTAATGCAAAGTTATGGGTGGGTTACTTATTAATTATTTCCTCTTGAGCTTACCCATACCCTTACTCATTTCCAACCCATCAAGAATAAACAAATACATTAGTTAATGGTGTATTAGTGCTCTTACTGACATCGAACTTAGTTCAACCCCTTTTAATACTTTAAGATCCCAAAATTACCCCTGGAACTGCTGAATCTACTACCCATCAACTTTAACCAATTCCCTATAATTAATCAATTAAACTACAACACCTATAATCAATTCAAACTCATCAATTCAACCTGCAATTCAAGCTAGAAACTTAAACCAAATCAAAATAGAAATGGAAACCATTGAGTAAAAACAAAGTCATCTTTGCATTAAGAAATATGCTCTGCCTGATGTTGATTAACAATAATAGAAACCAACTGGGAAATTGTTACGGATTCAACACAGACGATCTATGAACAACCAATTAGTTCAAAAGAGAACAGACTAAGCTTAGAGAGATCAAACACTTATACTAACATTTTTTAGAGACCAAGTGGAAGAAACAAACAAAAGCTTAAGGCGATTGATCAGTTCATGATAACAAAATAGCCAATTTACGATATTTGAGCGACCAGGCCACTCGACTCAATGACTAATGACAATAATTTACACATTATGAAGAAATAATCAGCTCAACACGGGGACCAAAACAAGAAATGAAACAGGAGGAAAAAAGTATTAAAACTTAAACAAAAACTACAAAGATAACAAAAAGAAAGGAGAATTCTAAAATACCCGAGAATAAAGCTGACCAAAATATGAAATTCCTCGTCCCTTCGCTTTGGACTGAAGTGGACCTTAATCGCGTGTTTCCAATAACGAAAACACACAACTAAAGTCCAATTTAGTCCAAAGATCCTCGCAGCTCGTTGGATTTTAAGCTCTGGGCTCAAGTTTTTCTGTGATTTGCCATTCGAAGAGTCGGAGTGATATTCTAATGAAGATGGTGATTGTTTAGGGATGAGGGTGGTCAGAAGGTCAAAGGGTATAAGTTTGGGGCTGTTTGGAGGTGGCGCCGCCACTGGGAATCTTGTGGCGACGCTAGGGTTCTTGAACAAAAATTGAGATTTGAGGTGCCTCGGCTAGATTCGAGGGGAGGTGAGTACGGGATCTTAATGAGCATGTCGTGATGGTTCAGTGGTGCGAAAGTGGGGTCGTTTGGGCCACCGGAACCACCGTGAGGCAATTTTCGGTAGCGGAGGATGGCGGAGGTTCTCTGAAGTTTTAGAGATGAGGGAAATGAGTTAGGTTTTCTGATTTTGGGTATTTTGGTGTATTAAAATCGGGAATTAAATTGAGCCATTGGATCATAAAAATCCAATGGCTGTAATCATCTCCCATGCGAAACGGGGTCGTTTTGGTTAAGTGGATGGACCGGGTAGTGGAGATGGATACGGGTTGGGCTGGATATGGGTTATAGAGATAACCCCTGGACCGTTGGATTGGTTTGATCCAATGGCTTGGATTAAACATGATGGGGCGACGTCGTTTGGACGTCTTGGAGAGGGATTGGTCCGGACCGGGTAAGGGGTGAGGTTTTGGGCCTGTTTTTCGGGTCCAATTTGAAGCAGCCCAATCTGTTTCTCTTTATTTTCCAATTCTTTTCTTTTTCTATTAATTCCTAATTTAAAAACATTAAAAATCCTAGTTTAAATTACCAAAAATCCAATTAACTTCTACTAACAATTAACACACCATTAAATATCAATTTGAAATAAAATCACACAACTAGACCTTTAAATGCTAAAATGCAAAGTGTATTATCTTTTGTAATTTTCATTTTTGTAAAACAAAACTTTATTAACCCTAATAAATCCTAAATGTAAATGCAACATAATTTTGTATTTTATATTAATTTAACAAGTAAACACGCACAAACAAATGCAAACAATAAGAGAAAAATAAAACAAAAATCCACAAAAATGACACACAACACAAAACTATTTTGTTTTGAATTTTTTAGGAATAATTCTCATATAATGAAAAAATCACATGCTCACACCTGCCCCTCTTTTCCTGGAAACACGAAGAGTTTTCACGCAAAGATAAATTAACGGATACGAGCGATTTTTGCCCGTTCGAGTACTCCGTGTGAAGCATTTTTATGAAAGAGTTTGACTGAGCCTTGCTTCGGGAGGCCTCCTACATATCCCTGGCTAAAAGGGAATCAGGTCAATGTAGTTCGGGAAGTTTCGGTAGTTGGGACTATCGTGAAGCTGTGGTTTTACTATTATTATTGTTGCTGCTGCTACTGCTTACTGACCTCCTTATTACACCAAAGGAAATTTGAAGCTAAGCTAGCTATGCCTATCAACTATGAGTTACAAAATTCCTATCTATAATTCTATTGAAAACTTGATCTTGAGTCTTAGCTGATTTTGCCGTAGACTTCGATCTGAATCTTGATGCTCGCGAGTTGTAGGTGTTTGTTTATTTCTACAACATTGAGTGAAGAGGGATTAGCGGAGCTTGTGACTTCTATCAGATTTTGAGCTATCTGCACCTTTGTTTGATCCAGTATTTGAGGTCATCTTCTTTTTTGTTCTTTTCTTCTTTCTTTATTCTGGATTGAGACTTACTTCGTAGGTCATCTCGATCCCTATGCCTCGAGGTCAAACCTGCTCAGACAGCAAAACAAACAAACGAACGAAAATTTTTTGCCCCGGTTTCACTAGGAAAATGCGTGAGTTATTTGCCATAAAAATCTACGGAATTGATGAGGGGATTGGAAACCCTATGTCTAAAAGGCACAACCCAAGGATTGGAGCCCTAATGTCGGCAACAGAGAAAGTGCTCAACTTAGGGATTGGAGCCCTAATGTTGGCTCAGGAAAAACGCTCAACTCAAGGATTGGAGCCCTAATGTCGGCTAAAGAAAAATCGCTCAACTTAGGGATTGGAGCCCTAATATTGGCTAAGAAAAAATGCTCAACTCAGGGATTGGAGCCCTAATATCAGCTAAAGAAAACTTTCTCAACTCAGGGATTGGAGCCCTAATGTCAGCTAAGGTAAAAGTGCTAAACTCAAGGATTGGAGCCCTAATGTTGGATAGGAAAAGTCGCTTAACTCAGGGATTGGAGCCCTAATGTCGGCTAGAAAACGGTCAACTCAAGGATTGAAGCCCTAATGTTGGTTAAGGAAAGTTGCTCGACTCAGGGATTGGAGCCCTAATATCGGCAAAGGTAAATTGCTCAACTCAGGGATTGGAGGCCTAATGTTGGCTAGGAAAAGTCGCTCAACTCAGGGATTGGAGCCCTAATGTTGGTTAAGGAAAGTGCTCGACTCAGGGATTAGAGCCCTAATATCGGCTAATGTAAGTTGCTCAACTCAGGGATTGGAGCCCTAATGTTGGCTAAAGGAAAACTCGCTCAACTCAGGGATTGGAGCCCTAATGTCGGCTAAGGAAGTACCGGGTTGGCATTGGGAATTCTGACTATCTTCTTTTGGGATTTTCTTCTTTTGTTATATCTTTTTTTTGTTGATAAAAAGCAGGAAAGAACTTGGAGGAAACTTCCTTTTTGCGTTAATTATTTGTTGCGAAACTGCTTTGGCACTTGCGCGTTTTTCTTTCTTTTGGGCTGCACCTACTTCTTGCATGGTTGCTTTGGATGGTACCTGTTTCAATTTTCTAAACAAAGAACAATTGTCAGTTTGAAACGGTGTTTGGTTTGGTGGCCTTGATTATCTCAATTGCTTAATCCCGGCCTCATTTCCGTTGAGAACTTTGTCGTTGATTGGCTTTGAGGGCGATCCCCTTTCAACTGATAAGACTCAAATTTCAGGATTTCATGATGATTCGCCCGTGTAAGGCATTGGTTCTTCCACCTCATTCTGCTTTCCAGACCCTTGCCTTTGACTTTCTTTCTTTTCTAATGCCTTTACTTTGGAGGTAATCAAACATCATGATCAGTCGGGATTGGACTGACGCACCACTGAGGCTGGGTATTTTATTTGCCTCTTGCCAAATGGAACTCTTGTGAAACTGGTCCTACCACCTTTTCTTTGTAACATGTTTTGGAATTTAGGGTTAAGCCGAAAGGGATTCAAGGAAAAGAAAACAAAGAGTGGAAAGAAGAATTCAAAATAAAAGCGTCCCTTTCGGGGGAAAAGAAGAACTTATCTGGGGTGAATGCTCACTTCAAATGGACATGACATGCTTCTTGGACTGGATGCCCGACCCGTACCAACTTCCAGCTTCTTATGAATCCATTGATCTGCATTTCAGAACCAGGGAACTTGCCAGAACTTTTAGTGATGAGATATTCCCTTTTTCGGCCGATAGCGCCCTTTGCGGGTTTTCGCTAATCGACCTCTCTCATTTCTCTTCTCAATCGTCGCCCGATAGTGCTCTTTGCGAGTTTTCACTAAACGGACTCTCTCATTTTTGGTTTCTCTACCCGCGTCGCCTCATGGTGCCCGAAGGTTTTCACCGATAAGACTCTCTCATTTATTTCTCTCAATTTAGAATTGCATCGGCTTTCAACAATGATATTTCTTAGTTTTCCCCGCCTTTGGCAATTGATCTGAAGTACTTGCACTCGGTTTTGGGTAAAAATAATTGTGGATGGGATTACAACTTTGGAATCATTTGGTGAGCTCATGGTTGAAACATTATAACATCTGCCCCAGTTTCAACTTCGGGGAAAATTGGATTTTTGGTGTGGTGTGACTGAACCCCAGAGAGAGGCTTCCTA
Organism: Nicotiana glauca; assembly: GCA_026770625.1. NCBI lineage: Eukaryota > Viridiplantae > Streptophyta > Magnoliopsida > Solanales > Solanaceae > Nicotiana > Nicotiana glauca. The sequence goes on from MU760407.1 coordinate 20,739, forward strand.
CGTATCCTTTCGGAATCATGTCAGACGTAGTTCAAAAACAATCATTTGTGTTTTTTTTTTCTTTTTTTTTTCAATGGTGCTTTTGGATTCCAAAGAGGGTAGCCAAAGAAATGTAACCAGCTCAAAAGGGATTTCAAAAAGGGTTGATAGTGTTTGGGTAGCAGGAATAAAAGCCTTCATCATCTCAGATGCACCAAGACATCACCGAATTAAACTCAGACATAGTACCTTTTGATTGTGTCCGTGTTCACAGCTGTTTCAGGATTATTTCCTGCAATATCACCCAGATATAATGCTCCTCTTGGCAATATCTTCCTGATGATGTACGAACCTTTCCAATTAGTAGCAAATTTTGCTTTTGCTTCCTGGTGATGGGGAAGAATGCGCCTTAACACCAGCTGTCCTACTTCAAAATTCCTGGGTCGTACTTTCGTGTTGTAAGCACGGGCCATTTTTTGTTGGTACAACTGCCCGTGATAGACCGTAGCCATTCGCTTTTCATCAATTAGGGTCAACTGCTCCAATCGAGTCTTAACCCATTCGCTATCTTCGATCTCCGCTTCAACAATTGTCCTGAGCGAAGGAATTTCTACCTCTGTCAGTATCACAGCCTCGGTCCCATAAACCAACAAGTACGGGGTTGCTCCTACTGATGTGCGCACTGTGGTGCGATATCCTAGTAAGGCAAAAGGTAACTGTTCATGCCACTATCTGGAACTCTAGATTGTCTTTCTCAAAATCTTCTTGATGTTTTTGTTTGCTACTTCAACAGCGTCATTAGCTTTGGGCCTATAAGGAGTGGAGTTCCTATACGTTATTTTGAAATTTTCGCATACATCCTCCATCAAATGGCTATTCAGGTTTGCCGCATTATCTGTGATGATAGTTGTAGGAATACCAAAACGACAAATAAGATTTGAATGAACAAAGTCCACCATGGCTTTTTAGTGACCGATTTGAGAGTGATAGCTTCGACCCATTTTGTGAAGTAATCAATACCAACGAAAATGAATTGTGCCCATTAGATACTTTTGGCTCAATCGGACCAATGACGTCCATTCCCCAGGCGACAAAAGGCCAAGGTGCTGACATAGGATGTAGCTCTATTGGAGGTGCATGAATCAGATCTCCATGAACCTAACACGGATGGCATTTCCGGACGAAGCTGAAGCAATCTTTCTCCATGGTTATCCAATAATACCCGACTCGAAGGATTTTTTTTGCCAAGACATACCCGTTCATATGAGGTCCACACACTCCTGCGTGTACTTCATGCATGATTCTTCCTGCTTCCTCGGCGTCAACACATCTTAACAAGTTAAGGTCTGTGGGTTCTTTTATACAGGACCTAGCCGCTCAAAAAGAAACCACTCGCATGCCGCCTAATAATTCTCTTTTGATCTCTGGTAGCATGTTTGGGGTATTCTTGTATTTTCAAAAACCTCTTGACATCGTGGTACCATGGATGGATATTTTGTCCTGCCTCGATTACATTACAGTAACCGTGTCTTTACCTGATTTGGATTTCCAAGGGATCGATGTGGGCGTTGCCTGAATAAGGTAACATTGAAGCTAAAGTGGCAAGTGCATCAGCTAGTTTGTTGTGACACCGCAGGATGTACATGAACTCTATTGATTTGAATTGCTTGCTGAGATCTTCCACGTGCTGCCGGTAAGGAATAAGCTTGACATCCCGAGTTTCCCATTCACCCTGGGCTTGCCGGATAATTAGATCAGAATCCCCCATAATCCACAAATCTTCCACATCTTGATCGATTGCCATAGTCATGCCCATGATGCAGGCTTCATATTCAACTGTATTGTTTGTGCAAAAGAAACGGAGCCTAGCTGTAGCTGGATAGTGTTGACCACTGGGTGAGATCAAGATTGCCCCAATTCCTATACCTTTGGCATTTACGGCCCCATCAAAGAATATTTTCCAAGCATGAGCGTCTTCAGGGACTACTTCTATTGTGTTTACCTCCTCATCTGGAAAGTAAATACTCAACGGTTGGTATTCCTCATCAACCGGGTTTTCAGCCAAGTGATCCGCCAATGCTTGGGCTTTCATCGCCATGCGAGTGATGTAGACTATGTCGAATTCAGTAAGCAAAATTTGCCACTTTGCCAATCTCCGAGTGGGCATCGATTTCTGGAACATGTACTTTAGAGGATCCAACCTGGTTATGAGGTGAGTAGTATGAGCCTGAAGATAATGTCTCAACTTTTGAGCGACCCATGTCAAAGCACAACACGTTTTTTCCAACAAAGTGTATTTGACTTCATAACCAGTGAACTTCTTGCTCAAGTAATAGATCGCTTGCTCTTTCTTCCCAGTTGCATCATGCTGCCCGAGGACACAACCAAAACAATTTTCTAAGACCGTCAGATATAAGAACAGAGGTCTCTCTCGCTCCCGCGGGACCAAAACTGGAGGATTTGAAAGATATTCTTTGATCTTGTTAAAGGCCTCTTGACACTCAGCTGTCCATTTGATTGCTACATCTTTCCTTAATAGCTTGAATATGGGCTCACATGTGGTAGTCAGTTGAGCGATGAACCGGCTGATATAGTTTAACGTGCCCAATAGACTCATCACGTCTTTCTTTGTCCTTGGAGGAGGCAGGTCCCGGATAGCCTTTATCTTCGTTGGATCTAACTCGATACCTCTCCTACTCACTAGGAAACCCAGAAGTTTGCCTGATGGGACTCCGAAGGCGCATTTAGCCGGATTCAGCTTTAAATCATACTTTCGCAGCCTCTCAAAAAACTTCCTCAAGTCTCGAACATGATCGTCCTGAGTTCTGGACTTGATGATCACGTCATCTATATACACCTCTATCTCTTGATGCATCATATCGTGAAAAATGGCAGTCATGACTCTCATATAAGTTGCCCCAATGTTCTTCAAACCAAACGGCATAACCCGGTAACAGTAAGTACCCCAAGGTGTAGTGAAAGTGGTTTTCTCGACATCTTCCTCATCCATCAACACCTGGTGATATCCCGCGTAACAATCCACGAAGGACTGTATCTCATGTTTGGCACAGTTATCAACAAGGGTGTGGATATTGGGCAAGGGGAAGTTATCTTTGGGACTTGCCCTATTCAAATCTCGGTAATCCACACACACCTGAGTTTTCCCATCTTTCTTCGGCACAGGAACTACATTAGCCAGCCACGTAGTATACTGGACCACCCAGATTACCCCTGTTTTCAACTGCTTTTTGATTTCTTCTTTAATCTTATCACTGATATCAGTCTTGAACTTCCTCTATTTCTGTTGAAGCGGGGCACAATCAGGGTAGATTGGCAATTTATGCACCACTAGATCAACACCTAATCCTGGCATGCCATCATATGACCAAGCAAACACATCTTTAAACTCAAACAAAAGTTGAATTATTGTATCTCATGTTTTCTCATCTGTGTGAATGCTTATTTTGGTCTCTCGGATTTCTTCAGAAGTTCCCAAATTAACTAGTTATGTGTCATTCAAATTCGGCTTAGGTTTATTCTCAAAGTGTTCCAGTTCTCGATTTATTTCCCTAAAAGCCTTTTCTTCATCATATTCCGATTCTTGGTTCATTATTTCACAATTAGACAGCGTGTTTGGATCTAGGCATGAAGTCTGCAACCATGTAATGTTATTTAAAGCCACGTTATTATAAATGAAAAGAAAAGATAAAAGAAAAATAGCAAAAATCAGAAAGAATAAAGAGAAAAAAATAAAATGATGAAATACTGATTTTATTCCTTGGAATTGGGAAGATAAAAGGGTTTACATCTCAGGAAATTAAAAAGAGGAAACTAAAGAAAACATCCGAGTTACACCCTGGGATAACTCATGATGCAGGAAAGGTGGCAGGACAAGTCTACCCGGACTCCCGCCTGACTGGGAACGGCGTAGCCTCCCAATTTTGAAGCTTAGCATTTGGCCCCATGTATAGCACCTCAGCGGTGCTTGTGCCTTCCCCAGCTGAACCATGTGAGTTTCGTAAAGAATTTCTCTCATCGCCTCACATATTTCCTCAATCTCTTCGGGTGTAAAGGCCTCATCATCTTCTTCTTCAGCGTACTTTGGTCTGACGAAAGTTTCGGACAACCGTGGCAATGGTTGAGGCAACTTCCATCCCTCATTTTTTCTCTTCTTTGCCCAATCTTCATCTTTTGGAGTAGGGTGGAAACCTATCCCAAAGAGTTTCTTAGTGGGAGGAAAAGTGATAGGTTCAATTATTCCTTGCAATGACTTTCCAAGTCCTTTTCCCGACTTGAACCCCTGCCGGATCATTTCTTTAGCAACCATGATTGAGGCGTTACACAGGAAAGGTTGGGGGCAAAGGCTCCCTTCTTCATATTGCTCTGCCAATACAACTTCGAAAGCCTGATAAAATATGTGCTCACTTCCCTCTCTTGCTTCGAGACATGGGATGGATGGGTCCCGATAAATAGACTGTTCGTCTTCTTCGTGGACCACAATTTCCCGATCTTCATATTCGAACTTCACCATTTGGTGGAGAGTGGAGGGTACAGCCCCTGCAGCATGATTCCAAAGTATTCCAAGGAGAAAGTTGTAAGACGTGTCCATATCCAGCACCTGGAAAGTTACTTCAAAATCCACTAGCCCGATAGTCAATATTAGGTCTATTTCTCTGAGGGTATTTCTCTTGATGCCATCAAAGGCTCTAACACAGACATTATTGGGGCGAATCCTTCTGGTCCCAATTTCCATTCTCTGTAGCGTGGAGAGTGGGAAAATGTCAACACCCGAACCCTTCCCAACATTACTCGTTTGATGTAGTAGTTTTCACACTTGACTGTCAGATGTAAGGCCTTGTGGTGAGCCGCTCCCTCCGGAGGCAAATTGTTCTTACTAAAAGAAATTTGATTAACCGCGAAGAACCTTCCCGTCATCCTTTCGAGTTGTTCGACTGAAGTCTCGGCCGGCACATACGCTTCATTCAATGTTTTCAGTAGGATCTTCTGATGCTCGGCAGACCTCATTAGCAAAGATAGCATAGACACCTGTTCAGGGTACTTGCGCAACTGATCCACCACCTCAAAATCAGGAATCTTCATTTTTTGGAAGAAAGCCTCTTCTTCTTCAGCGCTTACAGGCTTCTTGGGTGGGAAACGCTTCCGTGTGGCATTGTTCACTTCTTGTATGTCTGAATATTTTCCAGCAGAAGTATTTCCCGCAAGTTCTTCTATGATTTCTTTGCCTTTGTATGTAACCAACGTCCGTTGATAATTCCATGGCACCGTAGACGGGTTCGTTATTTGCTTTTGTGGCACGCGTCCGATAACCACCGGCTCATTCAGCCGAGGTAGTTTAATCGTCCCCCGAACCACATAGGCTCCTTTTGGCACATACATCGGTATTCTCTTTTTCATTTCGAATTTCTGCGACTCCTCTAAGCGACCTCATGGAATATAGAGAACCCCATTTTTCGGAGGCACCCTCATCTCTGTCTTCGTTTCAACCTTCTTTTCAAGCTCAGCCTTGGCAGTTTTAGTCTTCTTTTCCCCTTTCTATTGCTTCGGGGTTGCTGTAGGCTTTCTTTCGGCATCAACAATGGCAATTATAGCTTTTAATGCGGGATCGAACTCTTTGTCCTCACAGATCATCCCAATCACCGGCCCATTATTGTGAGTGGGCAGTGAATTGTTTGTCACATTTGGGACCTCCTCGTCCCTTAACACTATTTTCCCTTGTTCTATCAAGTTCTCCATTGCCCTTTTTAGGGTCCAACAATAATTGGTATCATGCCCTTCCGCTCCCGAATGATAAGCACACCTGACACCGGCTCTATAAGCAGGCGATGCTGTATTTTGTCTTGTTTGAGGGATTGGCTGCAGGAAACCCATCTGGACAAACTTTGGGAATAGGGTAGAATATGGTTCACCAATGGGTATGAAAGTTTGTCTTCTGGGCGGTTCCTAAGGACGGAAGTTATTCTGGGGTGGTTGGGGATTATAATGGTTTCGGTAAGGAGGCTGATTTCTTGGAAGTGGAGCTTGGTTTTGGTTGGCTTGTTGCGGTGGTCGGCCGTAAGATTGAGCATTCATGACCATATAAGGCTGAGGAGCATAGACCACATCTTTGGGGGGGTAGTAATGTTTTCGGGTTCTCTCTGGAAAACGGAGCCTCGGGTTACGATATTCTCTTGCTTCTGACGTTGCCATGGACGTCTCTTCCTTTTTCTTGCCCCTTGCTATTCCTCCGGACCCATCTTGGATGGCTTGGGAGGTTGCTTTTATGGCTGCCTGGCTCAAGATTCTACATATTTTCAGACCATTTTCTACCATTTCCCCGATTTTAATTGCTTCTGCAAAAGGCTTTCCCATAAACGACATCATATTCCGGAAGTGATCGGGCTCTTTGGGCTTGCAGGAAGACAGTGACCATTTCTATCTCATCCATTGGAGGTTTCACTCTTGAAGCTTGTTCGCACCACTTAATTGTGTATTCTCGAAAAATTTCTGAGGATTTCTTCTTTTGATTTGTCAGAGAATTCCTATCCGGCACAATGTCTATGTTGTATTGGAACTGTCGAATAAAGTCTCAAGCAAGATCATCCCAGATATGCCAACGGGAGATGTCTTGATCCATTAACCACTCTGAAGCAATGTCGATTAAGCTTTCCCCGAAATATGCCTTTAACAATTCTTCTCTGCCACCGGCTCCCCGTAACTGATTGCAGTATTTCTTCAAATGAGCAATGGGGTCGCAGTGCCCGTCATACTTTTCAAATTTTGGTGTTTTGAAACCTGACGGCAAATGGACATGTGGGAACATACACAAATCCACATAGGAGACACTCTTCTGCCCGCTCAACCCTTGCATGTTTTTTAAGCTTTGTTCGAGGCTTCTCATTCTCTTAGCCATCTCATCCTGCTCGGATGCTCTGGGATTTTGGTCTTGCCCAGGTGTAAGCTCTTATCGAGGCTGCTGAGGGTAAGCGTTGGTGGTAAACCGGTTAGGTTCCAACGAGAAAGATGGTTTTTGGAATGTGAATAAAGATGAGTCAAAATTAGGCCTGTGTATAGCGGGTTGTGCCGCAGTTGGACAAGGAGGTGAAGTGAATATGTTTGTAGCCATGTTTGTTGCTGACACCTGGGGATACGACTCAGAGGGTGATCCAACGGAGTGAGCTAAAATGGTAGGATACCCGAATGGGGTAGTTGGATAACTTACGGGGACGTTGGATGTCCCACTTGTCCTAGCAAACAGCTCGGGGAATCCAGGGATCACAATTGGCGGCTTTCTTCCATTGTTCCAGTCGTCCAATATCTCCAACATACGGAGACGCAGGATTTTGTTTTCCTCAGCAGTAGCTGATTCAGAAGTTGGGATGGTCGAGATTGAACTCTCCTCTGAAATAGGAATCGTTGGTAGAGGAATTTCTGAAGACATTTCTACAGTCCCTTTCGACCTTATGAAGTAAGTGTGAACACTTCCTTTCGACTTTGTGACGGATGGCTGAACACTTCCTTTCGACCTCGTAAAGTATGAATGTGAGGCCAGACTACCACAAAACCAACCACCTTTCTATAAAACCTGGACGTAGCAGCAAGCAAACGGTTAGTTTGAATCAAATAACAGATAGGTAATCTCACATTGGGGTGTGATGCACATATACATTTAAGTGGGTTTCTAGATGTTTTGCATTGGTTGCATGCGTCATTCCGGCTTTTCTTTACGCTCCCCTTTTTCTTTTCTTTTCCTTTTTTATCTTTCCCTTGCATTCTTTTATTTTACTTTACAAACCTTTTCTCTTAATTAAGGTTATGGTCGAATCTGATGAAGATTGCCTACGTATCACGGCCCCGCATGAATCAGACCAGCGTAGTTCGCGACAAACAAATGCAAGAAAAATAAAGAAACATTTTTTTTTTGGAATTTTCAATTTTTCCTTACTAAAACACACTATTACAAACTAAAACACTTTTGCAGAAAGAAAATAATAGGCGCAAGCTAATACCAAATACAAACTCCAACACTACAGACATACTTTGACGCGCAAAGACAATGGACAAATAGACAACAGACCTAAAACAGAAAAATACAGACAGGAACTATGCATACTCTAAAGCTTCAAATATGGTTTCCCGCGGGGCATCGTTCGGCCTTGTTGCAGGCCTAGGTTCCAAATCCCTTTCATGTTGCTCTAATTCATTCATGGTCCGCTTCACATAGATCATCACTACCGAGACAAAAGTAGTATGGGTCATGTCTTCACAAGACCGGCATCTCCTAAAAATGGCGTGAGCAATGGCTCTAATCCTGTCTCTTGTTTGCTTCTTTTCTATAAGTAAATGCTTTATCTGATTACTGCATGTTTTTAACACCTGAGAATCCTGCAAGCGCTGATTTCGCAGCTGTTGCACTTCTACCTCCATTTGGGCCAACAGGTTGTAACAATGTCCATTTTCAATCTCAAAATCTCTAGCCTGCTTAACTTCTTTACACTCAAGGGCAGCCACCTTTCTCTTCAGATTGGAAACAATTTTCTCGTGGTCCCATTTCAATTGATTCAAGTACTGGCGACACTCATCTGCTCTTGTGGCCCACTGTGCTTTGAGCTCTGCTATGATATTCTCAGACTTTTTCCAACTCATCCCGACATTCCCTGACTTCATTGTCCAGTCATTTTATCAATCGTTCATCTGATCGACTCCTCGGTTGTTTATCAGCGGCTATTCTCAAATGCTGGATTTGGGCCTTAAACGCCTCATTTTCTCGGGCCAATCCATTCTTTTCACCCTGATCCGCAACAACTTGCACACTGTTTTTGAATTTCAGATTTTCAACTTGTTGTTCCAGCTTCCCAATTTCAGCCCGGTAACCTTCTTCTTTTGCTAACCAATCCCATTGTTCCTGGGATGACTCGGAAAAATCATTGAGATGAGGTCTTTTAGCCAGTCTCCCGTATGACACGTTACCTTTGAACCAAGCGTGATACCCAGGGGAAACTTCCACTTTAGCCCTATCTAATACACAAGTGTTTGCCGCTAAATGTTGAAACTCGCTCCAGATCTAGCGAACTTCTCCTTCGGGGAACCGACCATCAGGACTAATTTCAACCACTTGGGTACTCAGATCTTCATCTTTCGGCACTACTTGGTACCTCCCGAGTTGCCTCAAAACCCGCTATGGTGCATTAAGTCCCATCAACTGAAAGTAGGGCATGGCTGCTGGCATATATATGATCTCCTCAATAGGCAACCATCCGAGTATCCACTGGATTTCGCTGGCAGTGAGAGTCCGGAATAATGACGTCTACGATGTGACTCCCTTAGGTAGACTAGCCCCTTTGATTCTGGTGTAAAACACTCCGTTGCGAGCTTTCTCAGGTGAACCATAACTCAAGAGCTGGGAGCGGTGGAATAAATGCTCGGTCATCCACATTTGTGACCACAAGTTACATCCCTCAAAAAAGTTGCCCCTGGCTTTGCAAACAGTGAGAGCCCGGAAGATGTCAGCCACAATCATAGGCTCAAGAGTGCTTTTATCTTGGGTGAGCAAGGTGCGGAAGCTACTTTCATATCAATATTCCCATCTTTCATTGGGAACACTACAAGGCCAAAAAAAGCTATCACAAAAGCCACCCGCCTGTGTTTATCCCACTTCTGATGGTCATTTCTACTGTATAGCTTGATGTCTGGCTTATGGAACCCGCCCACGTGGCCGTATCTATCGTATATGAAGTGCAAACTGCAGAAACCCTTTGCAAGATCTAGATTGTGAACTGTCCGAGGTATTTTCAATGAATCTAAGAACCGGTGCGCAGTGACGGCCCTGGGAGCAACCAAGTATTTGAACCTTAACGGGGCTTCATCATTTCCGATGTACCCGACTATTTCCTCCAAAGTTGGGGTGAGCTCAAAGTTTGAGAAATGAAATATATTATGTGCCGAATCCCAAAAGGTGACCAGTGCTCTGATAATATCTCTCCGAGGCTGGATGTCTAATAAAGCCGTAAGATCTTTCAGATACTTCTTCACTCATCTTGCCCTTCCTTGCCTAAGTCATTCCACCATAATCGCAACTCAAAAGGGATTTTGGACATTATTGAAAAAGGTACATTTTGCATCGTTCTCATCCTGCACATTTTTTTAAGGTAATTACACAAAAGAAAAAGAAAATTATTCGACTTGGAACAAAGCTAACAATTTCTCTTTTTTTTATTTTATTTTTTCTTTCAAAAATGAAAGACTCAATTTTCAAACACGGCCTTTTAGCACTCTGAAAGATTTTAAGGCTGTGTGAGTCAACCGGTCGAATATCAAAAATTGACCAAAAATGGCTGTTTTTGCAAGGTCAGCCTTCTGGCGTTCCTTTCGGGAACATTCGGCTATTTATGTCAAACGGCCTTACTCGACTTATTTACGACTCTTTTCTTGTTTTCCAAAAAATAAAAGACCCGGTATCGAAAACACAGCCTTTCAGCACCTCGGGGACGAAGATTTTAAGGCTGTGAAGGTCAAAAATCAAAACACGTCCAAAGGCGGTTGTTTATGCAAAATTAGCCTTCTAGCATCCCTTTCGGGAATATTCGGCTATTTTTTTACAAGAACGGCATTACCCGACTTATTTATAACAAAAAATTAAAATTTGACATTTTTTGGCTACTTTTTGCAAAAAGGGAGGTTGGACCCGATTAGGGTTGCCTACGTATCTCACATCCGGTGAGAATCAAACCAGCGTAGTTCTGCAAATTAACGAATTACTTTAAAATAAGACTTTTTTTTTTCATTTTCATTTTTGGGATTTCATAAGCAAAGAGCAAGACTTTTTTTTTTTCATTTCCATTTTTTGCATTTCATAAATAAACTAAAAAAACTATTTTTTAAAAAAATACAAGACCCCTTTTTTTTCATTTTTATTTTTCATGGCAAGACCAACTATTTTCTATTTTTGAAACAAGACAAAATAACGACTCTCTTTTTTTCCCTTTTTCATTTTCAATAAACAATAAAACAACCTATTTTTCCAAACTAAATAAAGACTCGTTTCTTTTTCTTTGCTTTTAGTAAAACATACTATTAAAAACAAAATATTTCTATTTTTTTTCGAAAATTCGGCAGAGTTTCGACAGCATTTAGGCATCGGTTTTTCTAAAACTAAACATTTAATTCTTTACACTGTTATTTATCTCTTTTTCTCTTTTTCTCAATTTCACAAAATTCTCGACGTTCAAAAGCCGGTCAGCATGCGGGCCCGAAACAAATAAATGCAACACGTAAAATGCATCATGGTGGTCGTTTCATTTTCGGTTGCCTGTCCAAGACGGACCCAACCCCTGCGTTGATTGCCCTAAGCCAAATGCATGTGATGTAGATAAGCGCTCCTACTAGGGATCCGGCATGGAGTTAAGTTATTCTAAGTTCAAAACCTGGGTATATGTTCTAGACTGTGCACCTGAGCGGAAAACTCGAGTCGAGGAGGAGGCCACGTACCGGGAACCAAAAGGCCATCCGGCTTAGTAACTTGTCCGGCCTCTTTCTTATTTCAAGGTATTGACACTAATAGAATAGGGAGTCTCAACCAGTAAGGACGTCCCCGGAGGTGAGAAGAGAAAGATTTCGGAATAGTTTATATACAGTTCAGATATTATCAAAGCGGTAAACATTTTGCACATTAAGCATGAAACATGTAGGAAAATCAGATATAACCCAATACAACAATTTATCTAAGCTCGAATTCTGAACCCTGAACCAGAGATTCCGGGTTCGTCCCCAGCAGAGTCGCCAGAGCTGTCACACCTCCTTTTTACGCACCTACCCCGGAGGATAAATGTACATAAGGGAGTTTTTCTAATTTAAGAGACATTACTCGAATCGGGATTATTTATTTATTCAGAGTCGCCACTTAGGATAGGTTTGGCTTTTGGTATCCCAAGTCACCGGTTTATGTTGAATCCCAATTCCAGGAAAATATTCGACTTTCCAAATGAAGTCTGCGAACCAAAAATTCTAAATAAGGAATTTTGTTGACCCGAGGAAAGGTGTTAGACACCCTCGGATCCCGTGGTTCTAGCACGGTCGCTTGAACTATTATAAATGGCTAAATATCTAATTTTAATACATGTTATAACTTAATGTGCTTTTACTAATTTCAACCGCTTTTATTATTATATTTAATAGAATTGCAACGTCATGAAAATGTGTCTCAAACCATGTCGCAATCAATGCACCCGTGGTTGTTGACGCATTTCGAATCTGTTGAGATTTGGATTTGGGTCACATAAATGTGCACTCGAGTTTAAGTAGATAAATTATTAAAAGCGCGCCTAAAGTTACTAGCGCATTATAATTTTGGGTAAAAGCCGTGCAATTCGCTAAACGACCCATCCCAAAGTATAAGTATTTTTTAATATATACATTTATGAGGGCCCCGCAATTTATGCATTTTTGTTGGACGAGGCTTATCTGATTTTATGATTTAAAGGCTAACCTAAAGCAAACTACGCTTTTCTATTATGTATTGCCTCTAATAGGATCTTAGATAACAGGCCTAAAGTAGGTATCGAAATTAAATCCACAATTTAAAAGAATAAGAGCTTTTAATGTGTCTGCTCTCAAATCCGACCCAATAGAAATAACCAGCATTTTTACTTCAAGAGAGGCCAACCAACTTTGTGCCTCAGGCGGGCCCATCCCGGATTGTTCATCAGAAATGTAATTGGCCCAGGCATTAGGACCCAGGAATGCAACCCAAGCTTGAGGCAAGAGTTACATTACATACAAATCCATTGAATCTGCTATCTCCAAGTATCATACTCTATCATATTGAAATTCGAAATAGTCCAAAAGTAGTAAGATAGTCCAGAAGAGTCTAATTTTAATTACAACTAACCTATACACCAGATCAAGGGACTACACACCAGATCCTGGAATAAATTTCTAGTTAGTGTTATTAATAATTCAATTAACTATTGAGTATGTCTGCCCTGGGCTAATTAACAAATCAATACAGATTAGTAGTCATAAGCAGTCCAAGTTAACTGGCAGTCCTAATTATACATGTCATATGTCTATTATTCATGTAGGTAAATTTTAAACTACATCAACACTTCATATGTTATTAATATCTATCCAACTACTTTTGAATGTGCACAGTTCAGTCAATACAAGGTTAAACGAGGATTTGGAAATAATCAAAACTTCTATCTTATTTCTTTATCAGCTGATGTTCTACAGGATACTGAAATTCAGAACACATACCTGGAAATCAAAAAGGGAGCAAAAGGAATAAGAGGTCAATAATAGCAGCAATAAACCAGAAGCAATGGATCTCAACAGCAGTAATGAAAAGTTCCAGATTCAACCAAATACCCAATGAAACCAACTCAAACCAATGGAAGAGTAACTTTATTTCAGAATTCAAACCAGGTTCTCAAGAAGGAAATGAAAGTTCAGCCACTTCTGACCCTTGATAAATCAATAATTGTTTCAGTAGATTGAGAACCTCACGGATTAGTGAATGATTTTAATGAAACAGTAAAAATTCAGCTGTGTCTTTCCTCTGATTTTTTGTTTTTGTTTTAAAGCTCTAAAAAAACTCTCAATAAAACTGAATGCCTTAACAGCTTTCTATCTTTCTGTGAATTTTTCTCAAACTCTCCTAACTCTCAAAAATGTTGTCTCCCAAAAAAAACCCTTTTACTCTCCAATACCCCCTCTATTTATATCCAAACTAAAGCCCTCTTTCCAGCCTGTTTAAAAACTTAAGCCATTAGGAAACCATTTTTACCCATAATATTCCTTTGCAGCCCGTTGTCGAATGTTTAATTCATTTTTAATGCAAAGTTATGGGTGGGTTACTTATTAATTATTTCCTCTTGAGCTTACCCATACCCTTATTGATTTCCAACCCATCAAGAATAAATAAATACATTAGTTAATGGTGTGTTAGTGCTCTTACTGACATCTCACTTAGTTCAACCCCTTTTAATACTTTAAGATCCCAAAATTACCCCTGGAACTGCTGAATCTACTACCCATCAACTATAACCAAATCCGTATAATTAATCAGCTAAACTACAACACCTATAATCAATTCAAACTCATCAATTCAATCAGCAATTTTGGCTAGAAACTTAAACCAAATCAAATTAGAAATGGAAACCATTGAGTCAAAATAAAGTCACATTTGCACTAACAAATATGCTCTGCCTGATGTTGATTAACAATAATAGAAACCAACTGGGAAATTGTTACGGATTCAACACAGACGATCTATGAACAACCAATTAGTTTGAAAGAGAATAGACTAAGCTCAGAGAGATCAAACATATATACTAACATTTTTTAGAGACCAAATGGAAGAAATAAACAAAAGTTTAAGGCGATTGATCAGTTCAGGATAACAAAATAGCCAATTCACGATATTTGAGCGACCAAGCCACTCAAATCAATGATAATGACTAAACAATTCACACATTGTGAAGAAATAATCATCTCAACAAGGGGACCAAAACAAGAAATGAAACAGGAGTAGAAAAGTACTAAAACTTAAACAAAAACTACAAAAATAACAAAAAGAAAGGAGAATTGGAAAATACCAAGGAATCAAGCGGACCAAAATTGCAAATTCCTCGTCCCTTCGCTTTGGACTGAAGTGGACCTTAATCGCGTGTTTCTAATAACGAAAACACACGACTAAAGTCCAATTTAGTCCAAGAATCCTTGCAGCTCGTTGGATTTTAATCTCAGGGCTCAAGTTTTTCTGTGATTTGCCATTTGAAGAGTCAGAGTGATATTCTAATGAAGATGGTGATGGTTTAGGGATTAGGGTGGTCAGAAGGTCAAAGGGTATAAGTTTGGGGCTGTTTGGAGGTGGCGCCGCCACTGGGAATCTTATGGCGGCGCTAGGGTTCTTGACCAAAAATTGAGATTCGAGGTGCCTCGGCTAGATTCGAGGGGAGGTGAGTACGGGATCGGAATGAGCAGGTCGTGGGGGTTCAGTGGTGTGAAAGTGGGGTCGTTTGGGCCACCGGGACCGCCATGAGGCAATTTTCGGTGGCAGAGGATGGCGGAGGTTCTCTGAAGTTTGAGAGATGAGGGAAATGAGTTAGGTTTTCTGATTTTGGGTATTTTGGTCTATTAAAATAGGTGAATTAACTTGAGCCGTTGGATCATAAAAATCCAACGGCAGTGATTATCTCCCACGCGAAATGGGGTCGTTTTGGTTAAGTGGATGGACCGGGTAGTGGAGATAGATATGGGTTGGGCTGGATATGGGTTATAAAGATGACCCCTGGACCGTTGGATTGGTTTGATCCAACAGCTTGGATTAAACATGATGGGGCGACGTCTTTTGGACGTCTTGGAGAGGGACTGGTCCGGACCGGGTGAGGGGTGAGGTTTTGGGCCTGTTTTTCGGGTCCAATTTGAAGCAGCCCAATCCGTTTCTCTTTATTTTCCAATTCTTTTATTTTTCTATTAATTCCTAATTTAAAAATATTAAAAATCCTAGATTAAATTACCAAAAATCCAATTAACTTCTACTAACAATTAACACACCATTAAATACCAATTTGAAATAAAATCACACAACTAGACCTTTAAATGCTAAAATGCAAAGTGTATTATCTTTTGTGATTTTCATTTTTGTAAAACAAAACTTAATTAACCCTAATAAATCCTAAATGTAAATGCAACATATTTTTGTATTTTATATTAATTTAACAAGTAAACACGCACAGACAAATGCAAACAATAAAAGAAAAATAACACAAAAATCCACAAAAATCACACACAACACAAAACTATTTTATTTTAAATTTTTTAGGAATAATTCTCATATAAGGAAAAAATCACGTGCTCACAGAGGGTGCCTAACACCTTCCCTTGGGTTAACAGAATTCATTATTCAGAATTTCCGATTTGCAGACTTCAAAAGGAAAGTCGAATTTTCTTCGATTTGGGATTTTGAAAACAAACTGGTGACTTGGGACACCAGAAAACAAACCATCCCAAGTGGCGACTATGAATGAAAAATAAATAATTAGTCCCATTTCGAGTAAAATCACTTTAATTGAAAAAATTCCCTTTATACTACCTTTCGGGGTGGTGTAAAAAAGGAGGTGTGACAACAGTAAAAAAATCACGTAAAGGCACTAAGTTGTTCTATATCAAGCTGTAAATCAACTCAAAGCAGCAAAGAAGTGAATAAGTCATGTGAAATATCTTTAGATAAGGTAAAACAGGTAGTTTATCAGGTGTTTAACAAGTAAAATTCTGTTCCTCAAACACAGTAACCATATATCTCCCACAATAGCCAAAATAAAAAAAAACCGCTGCGGTATGCAGCCCGATCCGTACATCGCTGTGGTGTACATCCCGATTCATAACATATATATATATATATATATATATATATATATATATATATATATATATATATATATATATATATATATATATA
>MU760407.1:37403-52895 GCA_026770625.1 Nicotiana glauca
CCCACATATTTCTCTCATTTAGGATTAGCATTGATAAAACTGGTTCATATTGTTTTAGCAAGTAGAAGAACATGACTGAGGATATGATTTTCACCAAGTAAAATGGGGAGAATCAGTCAAAGGCCCCTAAGGGTTCTACAGGTCGGCACAAGGCCCCAAACATGACAACTGGCCCAAATCATAATGATATTAATTAAATCTCAATCAAAATACGGTGAAATCAACAACGGGATGGACCAAGTCACAATCTCCAGTAGTAACGACGCTCATCATACGACATGTGTCCCACCTCAATATAGCACTAAGTTGTGCAAATCTGGGATTTCAAACCCTCAGGACGCCATTTACAATCATTACTCACCTTGAATCGATCAAAGCTACCAAGTCGCTATGCCATTGCCTCTCAAATCGGCCTCCTCGACGTCGAATCTGACAAAAACCAGAGAAAATACGTCACAATATGCTAATGGAACAAAGCCCAAGCGAAAACAATCAAAAATATATCACAATCTCGAAATTAGCAAAACCCGAGCATCGGGCCCACTTCTCAAAACTCATAAATTTTTACATCAACGGGTTCCTTATCTCGCCACGAGTCCATGCATATCAAAAACATAAGAATCGGGGTCTAATTGACCCCTCAAATACCCAATTTAAACTCTCTTAATCTCAAGCTCCAACCCTCCATTTTTAGTCCATAAATCCTTAAATTTTCAGTACTAATTCATGAAATAACACCATAAGATTGTGTTTTTTTGGTCCAAAACCCTTACCTTATCAAAGCTCTTTGAAATCCCTCTTCAGAATCGTACAAAAATCTCCAAGTCCGAAGTTAAAATGAATAAACCCTTCAAAAATCGCGAAGAAGAGTCTTTTGTACCTTCTGCCCAGTCGAAACCGCATCTACGGTCAATTACCCACTTCTTCGGTAATTCCTCCGCATTTGCAGATTTCACTTAAATCCCAGAAGTGGCTTCTGCAACACTATTTCCGCATATGTGGCTTTGTAGATGCGGCCACCTCGACCGCTTCTATCGAAACAGCTGCCCAGACCAAAAATCGCATCTGTAGCCTCCACCCTTCGCACCTGCGACGCCGCATCTGCGGTCCCCAACTCGCAGGTGTGTAATACCAGAAGTAGCAGAAAATTTTGCAATTCGCACAAGTCCTACTCTTCCCATTAACCATCCGACACTAGCCCGAGGCCCCCGGGACCTCAACCAAAAGCACCAACACATCCTAAAACATCATTCAAACTTGTCCCAATCACCAAAACACCTCAAACATCACCAAAACCATGAAATTACATCGAATTCAAGCCTAAGTTCTTCTAAAACTTTCGAAACACGCATTTGATCAAAAACCCAACCAAATCACCTCCGAATGACCTGAACTTTTACACACACATCACAAATCCGAAAATGAAGCTATAGCAACTCTCGGAATTCCATTCCGACCGTAGAATCAAAATCTCACCTATCAAATGGAATTCGCCAAAATACTAACTTCGCCAATTCAAGCCTAATTCTACACCGGGCCTCCAAAACAACTTCCGATCACACTCCTAAGTCACAAATCATCCCCCGAAGCTAATCGAATCATTGAAAATCAGAACTGATCCCTCTAACGCATAAGTCAACATCTGGTTGACTTTTCCAAACTTAGCCTTCTTTAAAGAGACTAAGTGTCTCATTTCTTACCAAATTCACTCCGAACTTGACCAAATCAACTCAAACACATAAGACACAGATAACGAAGCATAAAGAAGAAGAAATAGGGGAAACAGAGCAGTAACTCATAATACGATGAGTCGGGTCATCACATCCTCCCAAACTTAAACAAATGCTCGTCCTCGAGCGAGTCATAAAACATACCTGAAGCCTCAAATATGTGAGGGTATCTGCTCTGCATCTCCTGCTCAGTCTCCAAGGTAGCCTCCTCCACGAGCCAACCTCTCCACTGCACCTTCACTGAAGTTACATCCTTTGATCTCAATTTCCGAACTTGACGCTCCAAAATGGTTGTTGGCTCTACGTCATAAGTCAAATCACCCTCTAACTGAACCGTACTGAAATCCAAAACATGGGACGGGTCTCCAATATACTTCCGGAGCATAGAAACATGAAAAACTGGATGCACGCTCGACAAGCTGGGTGGCAAGGCAATCTCATAAGCCAACTCCCCAATCCTCTGAAGTACCTCAAAAGGCCCAATGAAACACAGACTCAATTTCCCCTTCTTTCCGAATATCATAACAACCTCTACGGGTGAAACCTTCAACAGGACCTTCTCACCAACCATGTAGGATACATCCCGAACCTTACTGTCCGCATAACTCTTCTATATCGACTACACTGTACGGAGTCTCTCCTAAATCACCGTTACCTTCTCTAATGCATCTTGGACAAAATCTGTCCCCAATAGCCTAGCCTCACCTGGCTCGAACCAACCAATTGGAGATATACACTGCCTCCCATACAAAGGCTCATACGCAGCCATTTGAATACTCGACTGGTAGTTGCTGTTGTTGGCAAACTCTGCAAGCAGTAGAAACCGATCCCATGACCCTCCGAAGTTAATAACACAGGTGCGTAGCATATCCTCTAATATCTAAATGGTACGTTCGAACTGTTCGTCCGTCTAAGGGTGAAAGGATATGCTCAACTATACCTGAGTACCTAACTCTCGCTGAACAGACTGCTAGAACTGACAAGTAAATTGTGTGCCCCGATCTGATATGATGGAAACTGGGACACCATGCAAGCGAATGATCTCCCGAATATAAATCTCTGCTATCCACTCTGAATAATAAGTAGTACAAACAGGAATGAAGTGCGCGGATTTGGTCAGTGTCACGCCCCAAAATCTGAGGAGCGCGACCTGCGCTCAACTGAGTAAACCTGACCGACCAAGCCTGTTAGGTCTCATTCTACCCAAACTAACTCATTAATAAATAGGAGATGGACTCTATTAATCAAATTCTATAAACATATCATTAACGATTTCCATTTCATTTTCATTAGCAACTTCATTCGCCACTCTAAAGGTGTTACAAGTTGTAAACATCATTTCCAAACATCAATATTTCTATTTTAATTTCCAATACCCGACACTACCTATAACCTATCCACGGAGCCTCTAAATATAACTAAAGAATAATATGGAAATGCCGACAACAAGGCTCCGGCTATACTTTACACAAATACCAAAATAGACTTCGGAAAAAAAGCGGCATCAGCCACGTAGGGCCCTGAGAGGAAAGGGGCTCACCAATACAGCTGACGGAAAGTGGATGAGGTGCTACTGTAGGTGGACTGCAGTACCTGCTATAGAACTACCTACAATCATAATACGAACGTAGCACCCCTGGCAAAAGGGACGTCAGTACATTTGAATTGTATTGGTATGTATGAACAAACTTTACCCCAAGTAAAATCATATAACACCCAAGTAACAGACATCAATAGAATC
This sequence comes from Nicotiana glauca, assembly GCA_026770625.1. Taxonomy (NCBI): domain Eukaryota; kingdom Viridiplantae; phylum Streptophyta; class Magnoliopsida; order Solanales; family Solanaceae; genus Nicotiana; species Nicotiana glauca. The sequence continues at coordinate 40,875 of MU760407.1, forward strand.
AATAATCAAATGCACGTGAAAGAAACAACCAAAGTCAAACAAGTTTCACAATCTCTCCTTTTCCCCTTCAACATTATCACATCAATGATTTCACAATTTTCTCATATTTTCATTTCAATAGTGACATCGATCACTTTCCACACTTATTACCTCGGTCACCCTTATTACCTCAGCTACCCTTATCACCACAACCCACACCTTATTACTTTGTGTTGCGGTGCGCAACCTGATCCCACCGAACAATCACAATTCACAAACAACAACAACAATTCACAAGGGACAACAACAACAACAGTAACAACAACAACAACAATTAACTAAGAATTTCTATAACCATCAATATAATTTCCATAATATTCAACCGTTCATATGCCATTTAAGTCACAATGAAAATTTCCCATGACAAGCCATATATGTTATTACCACAATGGTTTCGATTGCATCAATCACAATTTCTTTCGATCATTTCAAGGAAACAGAAGTTCATTTCAACAATTCATGCATTTGGGCCCAAGGCACCAAAACTATCACCAAACAGTAATTCATGTACAAGGTATTGTCGTAATCGTTCACATTATTTATGTCATTTCACAATACCCTCTTTCATTACTTACCACGCAGGGTTTTTAGCCATTATACACATTCCCACATTTGGACACATTAACATTCTTTCATTCGCTAACACATACTTCCATGTCGACATCCTTAAGCCTTTACAAACTTTGCATATAATAAGGTAGGCACATCAAATCACTTCTAACAATCACATATAACTTGGTGGTGTGGAAATCAACTAAGACAACCAATACACATATTTTCATACAAGGTACACATACCGTATGCTCGTCACAACAAGGGGATTCTACAAGAGTTAAAGTTAGCCATACATACCTCAAATTCGCCCTTAATGATACTACAACGATCCAATACACTTAAGCAACTTCAATCTACAATACAACATTCAATAGGGCCAATATTAGTAATAAATTTCATAATTTATGCCATTTAGGCATATTATCAAATACCTTGTAGGTATAGATATTTACACCTCATAACTATAGTATTGGTTCATCCAACTATCACCATTAACTAACAACTCACTCTACCATCATTCCTAACCAATTTATAACTTCCAACAATATATATATATATATATGACGATTTATTCATACCCAACCATCAACCTCCTTAATTAACTCATTTCGTAATCTCTACAACCAACACAACCGAGGTTAGGCACTTATGGATTTCAATAATCATCCCCATGAGTTCTAATGTATCTATCATACATAAATAATTACCATAGAGTAGTTAAAGATGATAGATATACCTCTTGTAGTAAGAATTTTAAGAATCCCCACTTGTGGTGTTCTTGATAAATTCAAGGATTTGAATGGAAATCTATGGATTTTCAAGATAAATCCATGTTAATATAAGTGTTTAGGAGTAGTAATCAACTCAAAATACTTAGAAAATCTTACCTTGGTTCATAGAAATGAAGAGTGGGACGGGTTCTTCTTGAGAGAGCAAGCCCTTGCTCCAAAAATGACTTGGGAACTCTCTAGACCCGGTCTTGGGGGTATTTAGGGGTATTCTACTAGCGCGGTAGCGCGACGAAGGCATAATGCTTCGCAATATGCACGTCCACTAGCGCGGTCGCGCACCTGGGCGCGCTAGTGACACATGCCCAGTAAAATGGTCATAACTTTCTGTATACACCTCCAAATAATGAACAATTTGTTGAGTTAGAAACTAGACTCAATAGGCTTTAGTTTGATAGGTTGTGCATCAAACAACCCCTTATATAACTGGGGATATGATCTTCCAAAGTGAGGTCTTGGGCGCACTCATCTACAACTTTTGTCTAATATGAAATTTTCCAACTTGGCTTAGACTTAGACCTCTCCTTAGACCCCAATTCACTTCTAATATGACTTATACGCTTATTAACATATCCAACTGATATCCATCATATCATAAATCCTCATTTTCACATGAAATAAAATAATTAGCCTACCTTGGCATGACGAAATCTTAAATTACTAAAATTTTTGGGGCCTTACAGTCAGCCTCTCTACAATCACCCAAATTGTATCGAACTTCTTCAATGTCCGTGGGAGTCCGGTAACAAAATCCATGGTGATCCTCTCCTATTTCCAATCGGGAATAACCATCTGCTGATGCAAGCCACCCGGTCTCTGATGCTCATATTTCACTTGCTTACAATTGAGACACCGAGCTACAAACTCCACAATATCCTTCTTTATCCTCCGCCACCAATAGTGTTGTCTAAGTTCCTAATACGTCTTCGCAACTCCTAGATGAATGGAATGCCGCGAGCTATGGGCCTCATCCAATATGAACTCCCGAAGCCCATCCACATTGGGCACGCATCATTACCAATGGTCATATCTCTGGCATCTTCATGCTGAACCCTGTCCTTAAGGACAAGCAAATGTGGATCATCATACTGGCACTCTCTAATGCGATCATATAAGGAAGACCGAGAGACCACTCAAGCCAACACCCGACTGGGCTCCAAAATATCTATTCTTACAAACCGATTAGACAAGGCCTGAACATCAACTACAAGGGGCCTCTCCCCAACTGGAATATACGCCAAACTCCCCATACTCACAGCCTTTTGGCTCAAAGCATCGGCCACTACATTGGCCTTCCCCAGATGATACAGAATAGTAATATCATAATCCTTAAGCGAATCCAGCCATCTCCGCAGCTGCAAATTAAGATCCTTTTGGTTGAACAAATGCTGCAGACTGTGATGATCGGTGAATACCTCACAAGAGTCGCCATACAAGTAGTGCCTCCAAATCTTCACTGCATGAACTATGGCAGCCAACTGCAAATCATGAACAGGGTAGTGCTTCTCATGGGGCATCAATTGATGAGAAGCATAAGCAATAACTCTACCCTTATGCATCAATACACAACCAATCCCAATTCTCGAAGCATCACAATATACGGTATATGAACCTGAAGTCGATGGCAAAACCAATACTGGAGTTGTGGTCAAAGTTGTCTTAAGCTTCTGAAAGCTCTCCTCACACTCGTTCAACCACACAAATGAAGCATCCTTATGAGTCAACTTGGTCAGGGCGATGCAATGGAGGAAAATCCTTGAACAAATCGGCGATAATATCCTGCCAAGCCAAGAAAACTATGAATCTCTCTGGCTGAGGATGGTCTGGAGCAACTCTGAACCGCCTCTATCTTGTACGGATCAACCTGAATACCCTCGCTGGACACCACGTGTGCCAAGAAAGCCATTGAACTGAGCCAAACCTCACACTTTGAGAGTTTTACATAAAGCTTCACCTCCTTCAATCTCTGCGATACAAATCGCAAATACTCCGTGTGCTCCTACTGATTACGCGAGTACACCAGAATATCATCAATGAAACAAATAATGAATGAATCCATATAAGGACGAAATACATTGTTCATCAGATGTATGAACGTTGTTGGGGCATTGGTCAGCCCGAAAGACATGACAAGAAACTCATAGTGACCATATCTAGTCCTGAAAGCAGTCTTAAGTATATCTGATTCCCTGATCTTCAACTGGTGATAACCCGAACAGAGATCAATCTTGGAAAACACCCTCTCTCCCTGAAGTTGGTCAAACAAATTATCAATGCGAGGTAAGGGATACTTGTTCTTAATTGTTACCTTCTTCAATTGCCTATAATCGATGCATATTCTCATTGTGCCATCCTTTTTCTTCACAAACAGAATGGGCGCACCCCAAGATGACACACTAGGCCGAATGAACCTCTTATCTAGGAGTTCCTGAAGCTGCTTCTTCAATTATTTCAACTCCGTTGGTGCTATACGATATTGTGGAATAGATATGGGCTGAGTGCCCGCCACCAGGTCAATACAAAAATCAATATCCCTGTCTGGTGGCATGCCTGGCAGGTCTGCAAGAAATACATCAGGAAAATCCCTCACAATTGGAACAGAATCAATACTAGGAGTATCAACTCCAACATCCCTTACAAAAGCTAGATATGATAGACAAACCTTCTAAACCATACACTGGGCCTTCAAGAAAGAAATCACTCTACTAAGAGCATAATCAGTCACACCATGCCACTCGATCCGCGGTACACCTGGCATAGCCAAAGTGACTATCTTAGCATGACAGTCTAGAATAGCATGACACGGAGATAACCAATCCATGCCCAAAATAGCATCAAAGCCTTCCATGATCAATAGCAATAGATCAACTCGGGTCTGCAGACCCCCAATAATCACAACACATAACCCGTACAAATGGTCCACAACAACAGTATCGCCCATCGGGGTAGACACATGAATAGGTAAAGCAAGAAACTCTTGGGGCACACACAAATAGTGAGCAAAATATGAGGACACACAAGAATAGGTGGAATTGGGATAAAATAATACGGAGGCATCTCTGTGGCAGACTGAAACAATACCTATATTGACAGCATCTGAAGCAATGGCATCTGTCCTACCTGTAATAGCATAAAAATGAGCCTGACCACCGCCTGATCGTCCTCCCTTTCTAGGGCGACCCCTGGCTGCCTGATCTCCAACCCTAGCTGGTTGGGTGAGTGGTAAAGTAACTGGAGCAGAAGTCTAGGGCTGACCTCTCTACTAATGCTGACCATCACGGAGTCGAGGACACTGCCTCCTCATATGCCCAAACTCTCTGCACTCATAACAACTACCCGATGTTTGAGTTGGAGACTGAAGGGAACCCATCACACCTAAGTGACTAGCAGGTGCACTCGGCGTAAAAGAACCCTGAGCTGATGGGGCACGAGATGAACTCTGAGCTGGGAGGGCACTGAGTGAAGGCTGGTCCTGCTGAGGCCCATGATGACCACGACCTGAAGATGCCCCGCGATACTCTGGATGGGCCGACTGAGGAGACCTAAAAGAACGACCTCAACCATGCTGGAACTGGCCTCTCGAAGGAGCACCAATGTAACTGCCCGATCCACGAGGCCTTTTGGCCTCTCTCTCCTCTCGCTCTCGATGGCGAACTGACTCAATCTCATGAGCGATATCCACCACCTCCTCAAATGTAGCACCCAATGCTCTCTCTCTAGTCATCAAAATACGGAGATGGTAGTTAAGTCCATCCACAAATCTCCTGATCCTCTCACGATTTGACGGAATCAACTAGGTGGCATGACGAGCCAACTCCAAAAACCTCATCCCGTACTGGGTCACAGTCATATCTCCCTGCGTCAACCACTTAAACGTTCGATACAGCTCCTCTCTTCAAGACTGTGGTACATACTTCTCCAAGAAGAGATTGAAGAACTGCTACCAAGAAAGGGGAGCTGCACCAACCGGCCTACGCCTCTCATACACCTCCCACCAAGTGAAGGCAGCCCCAGTAAACTGAAAGTAGGTAAATTCCACACCACTAGACTCAAGAATCCCTACTGTACGGAGCATCCGCTGACACCTGTCAATAGAACACTGGGCATCCTCGCCCTCAACACTACTGAATGTCGGAGGCTGGAGTCTACCAAACCTCTCAAGACGACGCCGCTCATCCTCCAGCATAACTGGAACTTTGAACTCCTACACTGGTGCAATCGGTTGAGCTGCTGGTGCCTCTGGCATCTGAAGTCCTGCACTACATGCTCAGGTGTGCGAGCAGCGGGGGTCTGATTGACTTCCCCGGCCTATGAAGTAGCTGCTATTGTGGTGGTAGAAACTGTTTGAGCCAGGCCGGTGCAAACTGTCAAGATCTTTGTCAAGGTCTCATGTACACCCGGAATCATGATGGGCACAACTAGTGCCTGAACTAGTGCTGTTGGAGTCTAATCCGAAGCTGGGGTAGCTAGTGGATCAATAGATACTGCCCTCGCTACTCTACCTCTGCCACATCCACGACCGCATCCACAGCCTCTGGTGGCCTCAGTGGGTGGCACTGGTGGTCGGCCACCTCGTCCGGTAGCTCGTGTCCTCACCATATGTGAGAGAATAAAATAATAGAAGTTTAGTTCTCGATCCAACAAAGTCGCACGACAAGAATTTCAAGAATATGAAGTTTTGCTAAAGGTTCTGCAACCTCTCGAGGATAAATAGAGACGTCTCCATACTGATCCGCGAGACTCTACTAAACTGGCTCATGACTTGCGAGACCTAATAACCTAGGCTCTGATACCCACTTGTCACGACCCCAACCCCGGTCGTGATGGAGCCCGACATATTTCTAGGCAAGCCCGACCAATTATCAATTACAACCCCTCTCATATAGAGTTCATTACCAATTAACAGGGTTTAAATGCCAATTTAACATAAATAGAAGTCTGAAACAATAGATAGAATGTGCGTAAATCATAATAACATCATTACGTAGCCCACTGATCCGGTGTCACAAGTCAAGAGCCTTTATTATAAGTTTGTAAACCGCCTAAAATAGAGATAATCTAAAAATACTGAAAATAAAGAAGATAGAAAGAGAAATCGGGTATGCGGATGCCATGCAGCTACCTCGATGACTCCGGTGAATGATGAACAGCAAGAAAGCTCTCTCTATGCCTCGGGAGCACCTGAATCTACACACAAGGTGCAGGGAGTAATGTGAGTACTTCGACCCAGTGAGTAATAATCATAAATAATGACTGACAGTAAGAAATCACATAAAGGCACTAAGCAGTTCTATATCTAGCAATAAATCAACTTAAAGCAGCAAAGTAGTGAATAAGTCATGTGAAATATCGTTAGATCAGGTAAAATATGTAGTTTATCCGGTGTTTAACAAGTAAAATTCCGTTCCTCGAACACAGTAACCAAATATCTCTCACAATAACAAAAATCAAAATAATCGTTGTGGCGTGCAGCCTGATCCGTACGTCGTTGTGGTGTACAACCCGATCCATATAAATAGTCTATTGTACTCACTAGGGGTGTGCAGACTCCGGGAGGGACGCAGACTCCGGGAGGGACACCTACAACCCAAGCGCTATATTGCTACGGCACGCAGACCGATCCACATAAACATTCATTGCAGTGTGCAGCCCGATCCATATAAGTATTTGCTACGGAATGCAGCCCGATCCAGAACATATATATATAGTCCTTACTGTTAGGTTCTCAACCCCTCTCAGTCATTTCAGGACACAATAATATAAGATAGGGATCTCAGCCCATATATTTCTCTCTTTTAGGATTAGCATTGATAAAACCGGTTCATATTGTTATAGCAAGTAGAAGAACATGACTGAGGATAAGATTTTCAACAAAAAAAGTGATCAGAATCAGTCAAAGGCCCCTAAGGGTTCTATAGGTCGGCACAAGGCCCCAAACATGGCAACTAGCCCAAACCATAATGATATTAATTAAATCTTAGTCAAAATACAGTGAAATCATCAACGGGATGGACCATGACACAATCCCTAGTAGTAATGGACCCTACGCTCATTATACAACATGTGTCCCACTTCAACATAGCACTACGTTGTGCAAATCCGAGGTTTCAAACCCTCAGGACACCATTTACAATCATTACTCACCTTTAATCGGTCAAAGCTCTAGCTCGCTATGCCCTTGCCTCTCAAATCGGCCTCCTCACGCGTCGAATCTGACCAAAACTAGAGCTAAGTCACAATATACTAAGGGAACAAAGCCCAAGTGAAAACAATCAAAAATATATCAAAATCTCAAAATTAGCAAAACCCGAGCCCCAGGCCCACTTCTCGAAACTCCAAAGTTTTCACATCAACATGTTCCTTATCTCACCACGAGTCCATCCATACTAAAAACACAAGAATCGGGGTCGAATTGACCCCTCAAATTCCCAATTTAAATCTCTTAGTCTTAAGCTCTAACCCTCCATTTTTAGTCCTTAAATCCTTAAATTTTCAGTACTAATTCATGAAATAACACCATAGAATTGTTTTTTCAGGTCCAAAACCCTTACCGTATCGAAGCTCCCTGAAATCCCTCTTCAGAATCGCCCAAAAATCTCCAAGTCCGAAGATAAAATGAATAAACCCTTCAAAAGTCGCGAATAAGAATCTTTTATACCTTCTGCCCAGTCGAAACCGCATCTGCGGTCAAGTACCCGCTTCTGCGGTAATTCCTCCGCATTTGCGGATGTCACTTAAATCCCACAAGTTGCTTTTGCGACACCATTTCCACATTTGCGGCTTCACAGATGCGGCCACCTCGACCGCATCTGCGGAAACAGCTGCCTAGACAAAGAATCACATCTGTGGCCTCCACCCTTCGCGCCTGTGATGCCGCATCTGCGGTCCCGAACCCGCAAGTGTGGTAATACCAGAAGCAGTAGAAAATTCTGCAATTTGAACAAGTTTAACTCTTCCCGTTAACCATCTGAAACTAGCCCGAGGCCCCCGGTACCTCAACCAAAAGCACCAACACATCCTAAAACATCATTCAAACTCATCCCAGTCACCAAAACACCTCAAACATCACCAAAACCATCAAATTACATCGAATTCAAGCCTAAGTTCTTCTAAAACTTCAGAAGCACACATTTGATCAAAAACCCAACCAAATCGCCTCCGAATGACCTGAAATTTTACACACACATCCAAAATCACATAAAGAAGCTACAACAACTCTCGAAATTCGGTTCTGACCCTCGGATTAAAATCTCACCAATCGACCGGAATTCGCAAAAATACTAACTTCGCCAATTCAAGCCTAATTATACACCGGGCCTCCAAAACCACTTCCGATCACAATCACAAGTGACAAATCATCCCCGAATGCTAACCGAATTATCGAAAATCACATCCGAGCCCTCTAACGCATAAGTCAACATCCGGTTGACTTTTCCAAACTAAGCCTTCGTTAAAGAGACTACGTGTCTCATTTCTTATCAAATTCACTCCGAACTCGACCCAATCAACTCAACCACATAAAACACAGATAATGAAGCATAAAAAAGCAGAAATATAGGAAACAGAGTGGTAACTCATGAGAAGACGGGTCGGGTCATCATAGTGTATTTTAGGTACTTTGAATCCTTTAGGGATATTTATAAAAATTTCATTATTCAGTGAGCCATATAATGTCACGACCCAATTTTTCCACCCTCGAGTCATGAAGAGCCTACTATTATGAGCTAGGCAAGCCAATCCTTTGAACAAATTACTTCATTATCCAATTATTTTCTTTAGCAATTATAAAGCAATAAGTTATAAATAACGGAAAATTTAGAATAAGCGGAAGAAAGCAATAAAATATCTGAACATGTAACTATTACAAATGATTAAACCTTAACCACCCAAAACTGGTGTCACAGTACCACAGACGATCTAAGACTGCTAAATACAAGGTCTAAAAATAAAAGACACATTGTTATTGAAGTAAAGGGATGAAACAGGAAATAGAAGATAGAGGAGGCGCTTGCAGGTCTACCTTGGATCTCTGCGTGGACTGAAGGTAGCCACCAAATCTATGGTCCAAAGTCTACAACACTGGGATTTGCACAAAAGAGTGCAGAGTGTAGTATCAGCACAACCAACCTCATGTGTTGGTAAGTGCCTAGCCTAACCTCGGCGAAGAAGTGACGAGGTTAGGACCATACTACAAAATAAACCTATGCAATTATTTAATATACAGCGGAAGGTAAAGAAAAAATAAACAAGTAAAGATGGGAGGGGGAAAGCATGCTTCGGGGACTAACAGGTAAAATAAAATATCAAGAGAATTATAAAGGAACCAAAAACGAACTACTAACAAGGATAAGGGAAACAAAGGCAGAATTCACTTTCATTTCACATCTTGTTGCAGGTGAGCAACCCGCTCAAATTTCATGTATCTCGTTGAAGGCGTGCAACCCGCTCTCATTTCATATATCTCGTGGCAGGCATGCCACCCTCTCCCATTTCAGTTATCTCGTGGCATGTGTGCCACCCGTTTCCATTTCATATATCTTGTTCCAGGAGTACCACCCTCTCATATTTCAATTATCTCGTGGCAGGCGTGCCACCCGCTCCGGTTTCATTTATCTTGTGGCAGGCGCACCACTCGATCCCAGTTACAAATGAACAACAATCACAAAGAATACTGGCAAGGGAACATGAGCAATATAGCAACATCCCAACAAGGGAACAAGAACAATATGACAACATCTTGGCAAGGCAATAGTAATACGAAAACAAAGCATTCTGGCAAGGGAACGATGATGATCGTAACATGTGAGGCACAATAAAACACAACAGCGACATAACAGTTATAATACAAGACCCACGGGCATGCTTGACGCTGACGTATAGATACTCGTCACCATGCGTATACATCGTACTCCACAATTAACACGTAGAAAATAAGACACAAATCATAAACCCTTAAGCTAAGGTTAGACCAAACACTTACCTCGATGCCACAAACACAATTCACGTTTCAATTATCGCTTTACCCCTTGATTCCACTACCAATTCGCTCATATCTAGCCACAAGTTACTTAATTAAATCAATAAACGCTAAATGAATCAACTCCAATGAATGAAAATAAGTTTTCCAAAGTTTTACCGAAAAATTCAAAAATCAACCCCAGGCCTACTTGGTCCTGTGAGCACATGATTTTTGCCCTATAAGAGAAATACTCCCAAAGATTCAAAATAAAACAATTTTAGTTTGCTTATAATTGTTGTGAATTTTGTGTTATTTTTCTTGTATTATTTGCATTTATCTGTTCATATTTATTTGTTTAAATAAATAAAAATATAAAAATATGTTGCATTTGTATATAAAATTCAAGTTTTAATTATGAGTAATTAAGTTTGTTTTACAAAAAATATAAAATCACAAAAATATGTATTTTTGCACTTTTAGCATTTAATGTCCAAATTGTGCGAGTTTATTTTAATTGACGTTTAATTTTGTGTGATAATTATTATTAGGAGTTAATTAGTATTTTTAAGATAATTTTGGTTTTTATAATTTAATCTTAGCATTTTTTTTATTAATTCGTAATAAAATTTTTTTTATTAAATAGAGAAGATAAATTCGGAATTGGGCCTCTTCCTAAATTTTAAATCTAGGCCCAAACCTATTCTACCCAACCCAAAACCCCATAACCGATTACCCATGACCCATGACCCATGACCCATCCACTATACTACTATACACTATTCAAAACAAACCCTAAACCTAAAAACATAACACACACACAAGCCTCCACCCTAATTTTTCTCTCTTCTTCCTCCTTCCTCCCTAGCCACCCCTCCCGCCAGCAGCTACCAGCATTCCCTCCTCCAGCAACGTCGGACCATACCCCGTCGTCGTCGCTGCACTTTCCCCGTCGCACCATCGCCGAAAAGCAACCATGCTTCCTCCATCTTCCTCCGCCTACCCCTCACGTCCGGCTGCCCTGCGCGACCATTCTTCACCATCATCAACCGAGCCAGCACCACCCAAACAACCGACCATTTTCTTCCAAGCAGCCATGAACAAACAGCCTTCAAACGCCTTGCAGTGCAACCAAATAATCTCCGGCCATGTTATCATCGCCAAGCCTCGCCGGGAACCAGCTTCTCCGGCGTCGACCAACGTCGGCCAATTCTTCCCCTTCCCCCTGACGTCCCAAGTATACATATATATATATATATATATATGTATTTATATGTGTATATATGTATTTATATGTGTATATATATAAACGTATATACATGAATATATATGTATCCTAGGTTTATATGTATATATGTATATATTAGGTATATTTTATGTATATTATATATATATATATATTTTTCGGGCAAATTTGTGTATATATATATATATATATATATATATGTGCATATACAAGTGTATATGTATGTATATAGGTATATAGGTATATATGTATATATTATGTATATATTATGTATATATATGTATATACGGCTATATTATATGTATATATATTTCGGACAGTATGTGTGTGCGTGTGTGTGTGTGTGTGTCTATATATATATATATATATATATATATATATATATATATATATATATATATATATATATATATATATACAAGTGTATATGTATGTAT
>MU760408.1:0-75102 GCA_026770625.1 Nicotiana glauca
GAAGAAGATGAAATGTTTAAAATGATTTTTAGGGTTTTATGTTTACTATATTAAAACATATCAATCGCCTCCCAGTCGTTGGATTAGTGAGAGTGAACGGTTGAGATTCCTTGTGTCTTTAAACGGCGTCGTTTATTTTTAATGAAGGAGGGCTATATAACCGTTGGATCAACTGATGAACGGCCTAGATTAAACAATGTCATACGATGTCGTTTCATTTTTAATGATATTAACTATATGACCGTTTGATTATCATGTTTCAACGGCTAGGATTGATTATCCTAAAAACGGGGTCGTTTGGATTTTACTGGGCGGACCGGGTNCTTTATATCCCCAAACTACCCCTGAATTTATACTATATTTGCTAAATGCCCTACTGCCCTTTTACCCTTTTTTACCGCCTGCATTATTACACTATCACTAATCAGAACTTTAACAACTGAAATATCTAACAATTAAGAACCAAATCAGCTATAACCGTATTAATTACTCTCAATACTAATTAACCCTAACAAATCAAAATTTTTACTAACTATTACCACTGACTAACATTTATCAAATTTCAGAAGCTAAATATACTGAAAATCATGAAAATCCAATTATACTTATCAATTTACTTAACCAAAACTAATCAGAATCTAACCTAATGTCAATATCAATAATTATAACTAACATTATCAGACAAAAACAAATTAAAGGTATTTCTGCAGAAAAATCTAACTAATTTTATTTTTAANTTTTTTTTGTATTTTATTTTTCTTTTCCAATTTTACATATTTTTTATTAAATTGTTAAACTAACTAATTAAATTCTAGAATTTTTTTAATAACTATTTATAGCAATTTCCAATTAAAATACTAAAAATGCTATTTTTTTACTTTTCCTTAAAATGAATTAATACTAAAATTATAGAATTAAAAATTCTAATGCATATGCATATTTTTGTATTTTTTTAATATGAATTATTATGCAATTAATTAACACAAAAATGCAACAAATATCAACAAAAATTATAAAAATAATAAAAAATCATTTTGTTTGGATTTTAGGAATAATTTGCTTAGGGCAAAAATCACGTGCTCACAGCAACCTTCGCTGGAAAAAAAAAAGAACTGAGAGGCAGAAACCCTACCTCCGGTGATAGGGAAAAAAAGTGGAACTAGGGTAGGGTCAGAATGTTCTGGCGACCTGAAGGGCGCAAAAAAATTTCAGGAAAAATTACCAAAAAGCTGTCTATTCGCCGGCACGTGGGATTCACGCGCGCCGGAGTTGGAACTGTTGGTGGCACGTGGAGAGGTATTTCTCGGAGCTGCTTACTAGGGTTTGGTCGCCGTCTCCTGAGGAAGCTTGTAGTGGTGTTAGTTTTTCCACACTACTGGTATATAATAGCTTTGATGGGAACAACCACCGTGAGGGAGGAAAAACTCGACCTCTTTCAAATAACTGGAACTCTATAGTGCTGCTGAGGGAGGAAATTTACCTAAAAAATGGCAGCAGAGGCTCTGAACCATGATGATTTCAATAAGAAGAACGGATCTTCTTGTATTTTTGTATATTATTCACATCGAGAGTACTGACACTTATACAATGAATCCTATGGCTAAAATAGGAAAAGAAATCAGTAATTGCTACAATTAAGCAACAGAACAAAATCAACCTAGAGAATAAAACCTAATCTAATCAGATCTTTTTACTAATTACACTAATCAACAACTAACCCTCTTCTAAACGTGTCTATTTTCTATTTCCTGCAAAATTGTTCCATTAGAGCCATAAATACAAGTTTATGTCTTCTCTTGAGCTGATTGAGTCTATCAAAGGCACCTTATGATCTGATGCCTCTCACATTCTAAAATATAGACTTAATCATTAAAACTGGATGGATGATGATGATTTGGACTGTGATCTGGTCACAATTGATCTGATGCCTCTCATATTCCAAAATATAGACTTAACCATTAAAACTGGATGGATGATGATGATTTGGACTGTGATCTGGTCACAGTTGCTTACTTTTTGTTCTTCCTCCTCTGTTCCCTCTTGTGGCTTTTCCTTCTCAAGCAGATTGGAGTCCTCTAGCTGATAGATTCATATTCTCAGTAATTTCTCCAAAGGCCATTTCCACCTCAGGATCTGATTGTACATGATTAAAAACTTGTATTATCTACTCTGCTTCTTCATCACTTGAGGTGGAGTTTTGATAATTGGCTATAATTGCATATTTTAGTCGCTTATTCCACTATAATTTACTGCACTTTTATTGTGTTTTGAGCTTTACTTGCTAACGTTTTGTACTAATTGTGTGTTTTATACCTTGTAGGAGTGACTTCGAGTGATGTAGATGTTATGGAGCTAATTCTAGCTATTTGGAGCTTTGAAGACTAAGTAAAAGCCAAAAGAATTAAGTCGGGATCAAATTCGGGGGTCGAGGACCTAGTATACATAGGAAAAATGAGATAAAATTGACAAGGAAATATAACAAGGACGCCACATCACAATTGGCATGCAATGTTTGGCGTAAGAGATTCACAATTAATTGGCATGTCTGCCTATGTGGGGGACAAAGGATGTTGGCCAATTTTGTTCAAATTGCAAGGTCCTTGAATTCGTCCACTAACATGGCGCGCAACGTGTTTCTCTATGTGGCGTGCCTCTGTATTTTTTATAGAGTATTTTTCCTATTTTGCTTGGGAGAAAGTGTTTTCGTCTGGGACCGACCCTACTTGGTATAAATATATGTAAAAACGTTATTTTTGTAACTTTAAACAAACTTTTGACCTAGGGGAGAGCACAGAGCTGCTGGAGGATGTGTTTTATCTTTTCTTCCACCAAAATTAGTAATTCTTATGTTTCTTTGTATGATTTGTTGTTTTGCCACCATGTCTATGCGGAGCTAAACTTCACGTTTTAGGGTTGTGGCTCTTTCATGACTATTGTTATTCAGATATTGATATTGATTTCTTAATTTGTCGTATTGGTTTATTTATTCAATCTTGTGCTCAATTATTTGATTGCTTGATCACCAATTGAATACTATCTATGAATCTAGAATTGAACTCGAAAGTGGGAATTCTAGATTGCATATAGGATTGGGTAAAGCAAGTTCTTGAATCTGGGCATCGGGGAACAGATTCGCGATTTTGGATAGACATATACCTAATTGCTTGCTTTGTTGACGTACATGGATTATAAATGCGTTCTTGTTAGTTCTAATTCTATAGACATATAGGCGTTAGGCTAGCTTGAATAGGCGAGTAAGAACTCGACAGATTCTTATGAGCAATATTAACCCTGTTAACCAATACAACACAACAACAATAACCCAGTAGAATCTCACCCAGTGGGGTCTGAGCAGGGTAATGTGTACGCATACCTTACCCTTACCTCTACCCCGGAGGGGTAGAGAGGCTGTTTCCGGGAGAAACCCTGTTAACTAATAAACTAAGATAAATTAGTTAGTCAACTCAATTGAAGAATACAATAGGAATGCTAGATACCCATAACCTTAGATCGTTTTCATTACATTGATAACATAAAAAAATCTATTATTCCTTTGTTCAGAGTTCATTATTTATTTTCTTTTTAGTTTAGTTACTTTAACATCATTACTTTTGGGTTTAATCCTTGTTTAGATAATTATGATAGTCTAATTCAGATAATAGTTAATCACAAGTTCTTGTGGGTTCGACATTCGACTTTTAGTCACTTTATTACTTGACGACCGCGTATACTTGCGTGTGCGTCTGGCCACAACAAGTTTTAGGCGTCGTTGCAGGGGACTTAGAAATTAGCTATTTTTCTAGATTAGACATTTATTTTTATCTATCCATGTTTTTGTTTAGTTTAGTTAGTATTTTTTATCGATTTTAACATGGCATCTTGGAATGAAAATTATTCGAATGATGGTTACTCTTATTTTGATGATCATTGTCCATTTTTTGGAGGACCCCACTGGTGGAAAATTTGTAGAATATTCCCAGAAGCGAGTTGTGCGCACAATCTCAACCCTTTGAGTCGAATATTTGTAATATGTGATGGTCAAGATGACCATTGGGATGGTTGTCCTAATTCTTTTCATCCTTCTTTGTACCCTTGTTATGATCTTTCTAACAGTGTTTGTGAGTTTGATTGGGGCAATGAAGTGCAGGATATGGAACTTGATGCATATATTAGCAATATTTTAAGGTAAATATCAGAGCAATAGGATGAACTCAAAAAGATATAAAAATAATGAGGGCAGCAATCACAAGAATGATGGCTAATATGGAATAATTGAATGAAGAAAGCGAGTTCCAACAAAAGGACAATTTTGAAAAAGTGAAGATTTTGAGCCAAACATGGCTAGTTGAACAAGCTGAAAGGTTAGGAATATATGAGGCTCAACGTGAGGAAATTACTAATGGGATGAGAAACTTTATGGAAGGAAGAGCTGAACTGGCACAAGAGATTGAAACATTTGGCACCGATATTCAGGACTTGGGATATAAATGGATTGCAAAGGTTGATGCGTCTAACGCCCAACAAAATAGATCTGAGTTGTGTGAAGCTAAAAAGGAGCTGATACGCCAAATTGAGGAGCTAAAAGTGGAGAGTAAATCATTCGGCATACTTGCATTAATGATGTCCATGTTGAGGAAAACACTATAGAGTTGAAACAACCCGGCTATGGCCCGATCCCCTATTAACTATTTTCCACATGTTCATTTATTCTATTTTGAATTATCGGGATGTTCGGTTTTGAGTTTTGGGACACATAGTCCCTAAATGAGAGCTTAAGTGTTGGAAATTTGACTGTAGTTGGAACAGTGTGAAGATGACCTCGGATGGAATTTTGATGGTTCTGTTAGCTTCGTTGGATTATTTCAGGCTTAGGGGCTTGATCGGATTGCATTTTGGAGGTCCGTAGCTAATTTAGGCTTGAAATGCCGAAAGTTGGATTTTTGAAGTTTCCAGTTAGATAGTAAAATTTTGATTCGAGGGTCGGAATGGAATTCCAGAAGTTGGAGTAGCTCCGTATTGTTGAATGTGATGTGTGTGCAAAATTTCAGGTCATTCGGACGAGATTTGATAGACTTTCAGGCTATCATCAGTTGAAGATTCGGGAGCCAGATATCCCAATGACTGCCTTTAGGGCTCGGTATTGTCATTACGAGTTCCTCGTTATGTCATTTGGGATGACTAATGCCCCAGCAACCTTCATGTATCTGATGCAAAGTGTTTTCTGGCCATATCTTGACTCATTCGTGATTGTTTTTATTGATGACATTCTGGTATATTCCCGGAGTCGGGAAGATCATGAGCAGCACCTGAGGACAGTGCTCCGAACCTTGATAGAAAAGAAACTATATGCTAAGTTCTCAAAATGTGAGTTTTGGTTGAATTCCGTGTCGTTCTTGGGTCACGTGGTCTCGAGTGAGGGTATTCAGGTGGATCCGAAGAAAGTGGAGGCAGTGCAGAGTTGGGTCAGACCATCCTCAGCTGCAGAGATCCGCAGTTTCCTTGGCTTGGCCGGTTATTACCATCGATTTGTTCAACGGTTTTCATCTATTGTAGCACCTATGACCAGACTGACCCAGAAGGGTGCTCCGTTCTAGTGGATGGAAGAGTGCAAGGAGAGCTTTCATAAGCTCAAAAATGCTTTGACTATAGCCCCGGTTTTAATATTGCCTACCGGTTCGGGGTCTTATACTGTCTATTATGATGCCTCGAGAGTTGGACTTGGAGCGGTATTGATGTAGGATGGTGGGGTGATTGCATACGCGTCCAGACAGTTGAAGATACATGAGAAGAAATATCATGTCCATGATCTTGAGTTCGATGCTATTGTTCAGGCCTTGAAGATCTGGCATCATTATTTGTACGGTGTGCCTTGTGAGATTTATACTGATCACCGAAGTTTGCAGCATCTGTTCAAGCAGAAGGACCTTAATTTGCATCAGAGGAGATGGCTAGAGCTGCTGAAGGATTATGATATCACTATTTTATATCACCTGGGCAAGGCCAATATGGTAGTCGATACTTTGAGCCGTCGGGCAGAGAGTTTGGGGAGTTTGGCTTATTTACCAGTAGCAGATAGGCCCATGGCGATTGATGTTCAGGCCTTAGCCAGGTAGTTTGTGAGGTTGGACCTTTCAGAGCCTAGTCGGGTTCTAGCTTGCGTAGTCTCTCGGTCTTCCTTGTTTGATCGTATCCGGGATCATCATTTTGATGACTCTCATTTGCTTGTCCTCAAGGATAGGATGTTGCATGGCGATGCTCGAGATGTGACCATTGGTGATGATAGGATATTGAGGATGCAGGGTTGAATTTGTGTACCCAATGTTAATGGGCTTCGGGAGTTAATTCTAGAGGAGGCCCTTAGTTCGTGGTATTCCATTCATCCGGGTGCCACGAAGATGTATTAGGATTTGAGACTACAATACTGGTGGAGGCGGATAAAGAAGGATATAGTTGGATTTGTAGCTCGGTGCCTTAATTGTCAGCAGGTGCAGTATGAGCACCAGAGATCGGGTGGATTGCTTCAGCAGATAGTGATTTCGGAGTAGAAGTGGGAGCAGATCACCATAGACTTCGTATCTGGGCTCCCACGGACTTTGAGGAAGTTCGATGCTATTTGGGTTATTGTGGATCGGCTAACCAAGTCCGCGCATTTCATCCCTGTATGTACTACCTATTCTTCAAAGCAGTTGGTGGAGATTTATATCCGGGAGATTGTTCGTCTGCATGGTATTCCAGTTTCTATCATTTCAGACAGAGGTACTCACTTCACATCGCGATTTTGGAGAGCCGTACAGAACTAGTTAGGTACTTGGGTTGAGTTGAGCACAACATTTCACCCTCAGACGGACAGATAGTCTGAGGCTTATTGGCCCTTTTGAGATTTTGAGGCGTGTTGGGGAGGTTGCTTATGAGCTTGCCTTACCTCCCAGCCTGGCAGGAGTTCATCCAGTATTTCATGTTTCGATGCTCCGGAGGTATCACTGTGACCCGTCACACGTGTTGGACTTCAGTTCGGTCCAGTTGGACAAGGATCTATCTTATTTTGAGGATCCGGTGGCGATATTGGACAAGCAGATTCGAAACCTGAGGTCAAAGAACATTGCATCTATGAAGGCTCAGTGGCGGGGTCAGCCGGTTGAGGAGGTGACCTGGGAGACCAAGCAGGATATGCGCAGTCGTTACCCTTATCTTTTCACTACTTCAGGTATGTCTCTATACTCGTTCGAGGATGAACGAATGTTTAAGTGTGGGAGGATGTAACGACCCAGCCGGTCGTTCTTAGAATTTATGCCCCCGTCCCCTATTAACTACTTTCCTCATGTTCATTTCTGTTATTTTGAATTGCCCGTATGTTCGGTTTTGAGTTTCAGAGATTTTTGGGACACTTAGTGCCTAAATGAGAGCTTAAGTGTTGGAAATTTGACCGTAGTCGGAAAAGTGTGGAAACGACCTTGGGATGGAATTCTGATGGTTCCGCTAGCTTCGTTGGGTGATTTCAGGCTTAGAGGCATGATCATATTGCATTTTGGAGGTCCTTAGCTAATTTAGGCTTGAAATACCAAAAGTTGGATTTTTGAAGTTTTCGGTTCGATAGTGAGATTTTGATCTGAGGGTCGAAATGGAATTCCGGAAGTTGGAGTAGCTCAGTAGTGTTGAACGTGATGTGTGTGCAAAATTTAAGGTCATTCGAACAAGGTTTAATAGACGTTTTGATCGAAAGAGTAAACTTTGAGCTTTTGAAGTTATTAGGCTTGAATTCGATGTTAAATTGGTGTTTCGAGGTTATTTTAGGTGTTTTAAGGATTGGTATAAGTTTGGGAAGTGGTATTAGACTTGTTTTTGTTTTTGGTTGAGGTCCTAGGGTCCTCGGGTGAGTTTCGGGGGCTTGACGGAAGTTGAATTTGGACTTAGGAAGATTTTTGCATTGCTGAACCTGTCATAACCGCACCTGCATTATGGGACCGCAGGTGCGGTGCCGCAGAAGTGAAAATTTGGCACAGCTCCAGGAGCCGCAGGTGCGAGAAGGTTAATACACCTGCGAGATCACTGGTGCGGACAATGTGTCGCAGAAGCGGAAAAATTGATTTTAAGTGAGAAGTCACAGGTGCGACCTTGGCTCCGCATAAGCAGGACCGCAGGTGCAGTCCCAGGACCGTAGATGCGATTTTACTGGGCAGAAAAGGGGTAGAATCGAGGGTTTTGTTCAAAACTTGGAAAAATCAAATTTGGAGCTCGGGGTAGGGTGATTTTGTGAGGTTTTTGAAGAGAAGATCATTGGGTTCCTTTCTAGTTATATTCCATTAATCGTATCTTAGTTTTGTCATTTAAATTCGGATTTGGAGATGAAAATTGAGAAAAATGGGAAGAAAGTTCTTAGATCTAGAATTCAAATTTTGATGGAAATTTGACCTTGGATTTGGATAATTTTGGTATGCATGAACCCGTGAGAGTATAAGGATTCTGAAAATATAAATTTTACCTGATCCCGAGATGTGGGCCCGAGGGATATTTTTGTAATTTCACCTAATTCCACGTATTAGCTTAGAATTTATTTGTAGACTTAGTTACTTGAAGTATTATTTACATTATGCAATTGAATTGAATAGATTTGGGACATTTTGGAGTCGAATACTCGTGGCAAGAATGTGGTTTCGGGTTGATTTTGAGCTGATTCGAGATAAGTGGCTTGCCTAACCTTGTGTGGGGGACCTTCTCCGTAGGATTTGGCATATTTGTTAATTGAAATGCCTTGTATGTAAGGTGATGAGTGCATACTTATGCTAATTGTTGAAAAATTCGGTTTCATTAAGTACTTAGAATTGTGTTTTCCTTTCCTGTTTACACTACTTGCAAGTTAAGCCTGTTGTTAGCTTAGGGAAGCATGCCTATTTGATTTAATTGCTTATTTGTTCTACTGCCCTATTTGAATTTTGTGCAGCATGCTAGGTTAAAAATACCCACTTTACCTTAATGTGAAATTTGATTGAATTGATTATTCTTTTTGTTGCTGCTGTGTATTTACTTTGGGACTGCGAGACGGTATCCCGGGAGATCCCCCTTTATGTTTACTTTGGGACTACGGATTTGTATTCCGGGAGATCCCCTGCACTTTTACATTAGAACTACAGGATTGCACCCGGTAGATTCCCCTAGTATTGAGTATTTATATTTGGGAATACGGATGTGGTATTCCGGTAGACCCCCGCGCATTTATGAGTTGGACTACGGGACTCCACCTAGGAGATCCACTGGATATTATATTTGGGGACTACAGGATGGTATCCTGGGATATCCCCCGGTTGTTACCTCTGAGTTGAGTTGTATTTGTTTATCGTGATTACTTGTTTCTGTTTCAGTTGTTGTTATCCTTTATATCATGCGTTACTCTTACTGTTGTACACATTTATACTGCTTTGTTCTACACTTTCGAACTTTATATTTTATTAAATCTTAGTAGGGCCCTGACCTTCCTTGTCACTACTCGACCGAGGTTAGGCTTAGCACTTAGTGAGTACCGTTGTGGTGTACTCATGCCCTTCCTGCGCATGTTTTTCATGTGCAGATCCAGGTACCTCTACTAAGACTTACCATCCTGAGTCTAGGCGATCTTTCGGAGACTTCGAGATATATCTGTCGCGTTCGCAGACCGAAGGTCTCTCCCCATTCTCTCTTGTAGTTACAACCGTTATGTATTTACTTTGTTTTAGACATTCTGGAGTTAGAGCACTATGTAGTATCCTTAGCTTGTGATCATGAGATTCCGGGTTTTGGGAAAAGTATTGATTTTCGAGAGTTGAAATTGTGGATGCCGAGCGGCACTATTAAACACTGTTTTATTCACTATTTTGGGTTTTATCTGTTTTTCTTCCGCAATTTGGTTTATTTTTCTATATTATTAGGTTTACCTAGTCTTAAGGACTAGGTGCCATCACGATGGTTTACGGAGGGCGAATTGGGGTCGTGACAAGAGTCATATGAGGAAGTATATAATATTATATGTGAAGACTCTAGTGTGTGTACATATGAGGATGTAAAGAGTAATAAAATTCTAAAGCTAGGGAGTATTGGTACTCATTCCATATATTTTTCAACATTGTGTTTGGATGATGACATAAAATCGAGTCATATGAGCCTTTGAAGGAGCCAATGGATGAGGAACAAGGTGCTTACATTCTTGAATTTGTTGTGCCAAATAGCAAAACTTACATTCCTCATTTAAAGGCCGAGTAGTATAGAGTGAAAAATTTATTACTTGGCCTGTTTATTTTTGTATCCCCACCAAATGAGCATAGTCACATAATGGAGGCTAAATTAGGGGCGCAATTCATAAGTTTGAAGTGGAGACAAAAAGTGGTTCACGTTGTGCCGCAACGTTAAATTCGAAGCTTGTTGGGAGGCAACCCAACTTACTGCTTTCCTTTATTTTTATTGTTATTATATTATTTTTGTAGTATTTTTTTTGATTTTGTAGGATTATGAGTATAGGAAGAAAAGCCACTGAAAGTGTGCAAAAAACAAGCCGGATGGTTGGAATTAGTGTGAGGTACCCGCACAAAGGACAATTTGTGGGAGAAGTCTGATTACCCCATGAGCCGCTATTGCTTCGGCCTTTGGCCTTTTAGGAAGTTTCTTATCCACCCTCGTGATTGTTTTGCTTTATTTGTGCATTGGGGATACTGCACTTTTTTAAGTGTGGTGTGGAAGAATTCATTTAGATCATTAGTAGTATTATTAGTATGTTAATTTATTATTTTTTTGAGTTTCATATTTTTGTTTTATTATAGTTGTGTAGTATTTTAGTAGCTTAATTGAAAAAAAAGTAGAAAAAATGACTTCTCCCGATGATGGATTTCCTAGACAGTTTTCTTGAGGGATTTAAGTCTAAAGAAAAAGGGCAAAAAGATTTTGTTTGTAGGTAGTGTAGTAGTTCCTCCTTGGTTTTTCTTTGTGTCGCGGTTCTTTTTTCAAGAGTTTTGTTTGAACCGGGTATAGTAAGTTTTTAATTATTTAGAAGTAGGAACCATTCCTAATACAAGAGAATTCAACCTCAATTAATAAAGTTAAGATCTTTACACATTTCCCAAAAAGTCAACAAAAGTCAATTGCGGGCCCGCCCCATCAAAACCCAAGTCAAAAAGTAGATATTTATTGTTCATAACTCCACGAGTTCAAACATGTGTTGGGTTTCAAATCCGAGTCCAAATCGACTCTTAAATCTCAAATTTTTATTTTTCAAAACATAGTCACAAAAATTCCTTTCAAATCTCATGATTTTAATATTAAAATCCAAAAGAAATCAAGTTAAATTAAAATTGATTCAAATCACTTACCCAAAAGTTAGATGTGAAATTCCCCTCCAAAAAAATCCTTCCTCCGATTTTAGGCCTCAAAATGTGATAAAATGAGACTAAGTCCCGAAATCCCAACCTTTTGTTACGCTGCGGATGTCGCAAATGCGACTTAGGTTGTGACTTAGGACTCGCAAATGCGACCCCTCGCAAATGCGACACAGGGATCGCAAAAGCAAACGCAAATGCGACACAGGGATCGCAAAAGCAAACCATGTCAACCTAAGGAGACGTTGCAATTGCGACTTGGGCTTTGCATTTGCAGTGCAACCCCTCTTCACAAAAGCGACTAAGTGGTTGCAAATGCGACCTGCCTAAGCCCAGCATTATCTTCACAAATGCGATCAAGGCATGGCATTAGAAACACCTGACACCCTCCCTTCCCTCTTCCCAGTTGCTAACTGGATCTCGCAATTGTGGTAACTGCAACACCAGTACACTAGCAACCTAAAACTGAATTCCAATGGTCTGAAGCACGTCCGAAACTCACCCGAGCTCTCAAGGCTCCATACAAACATTCGCACAAGTCTAAAATTATCATACGAACTCGCTCGCGAATTAGAAACACCGAAATAACATCCAAAACCACGAATTGGACACTAAAACACATAAAATTCCTAAAGAAGTCAAAAACTAATAAAATCACTACCAAGAATCCGATTCTTGATAAACCAACTCGAAATGACACCAAACTTTGTACACAAGTTCCAAATGGAAAAAAAGATCTATTCCAAGTCCCGAAACCAAAATTTGGACCCGATATCTACAAAGTCAATCCCATGGTCAAACTTAGGAAATTTCTAAACCTTCAAATTGCCAACTTTCAGTAAAAAGAGCCAAATCAACTTAGAAACCTCCAAATCCGCTTTTGGACATATGTCTACATCCCAAATTACCACATGAATATGTTAGAACCGTCAAAACACCATTCTGAGGTCGTTTTCACAAAAGTCAAACTTCAATGAATATTTCCAACTTAAGCTTCTAAACTAAGAACCAAATGTTCCGAACAAATCCATAACTTCTCCAGGACCAAACCAACCATTCTCGCAAGTCAAGTAACCATAAATACAGACACAAAAATCTTCCAAAAGAAAAATGGGCTCAAATACACAAAATGACCGATCGGATTGTTACAAGTTGTAAAACATTATAATTCTCTAAAAAGAAAAACGAAGTTGTGATAATGTATGTGGGACTTCTAGGTTGGAGTTTTGAGTTGTTATCAAACTAAATTCATATAATTATTCTATCTATAGTTTTGCATTAAAAGCGATATCGCTGCCTGATCATTTCCAACGACTTTATCTGCTATATTCTTCAGAATGTAGACACCGGAGAAAAATAAAAAGGGAGGTTCAATGCATAAATTGCAAGCTGCTATTAGAATAAAGCTTAACGAGCTATGATGACTCCATTAGAGACAAACCCTAGAAGGTTCGATAGAGAAGAAAGAGAAACAGAGAAATGAGAATTGGAAAATATCTGTCTAACTTTTATTTCTCAACTTGTTCAGTATTTATATTTACAGGGAAAATGTGTAAAAACTAAAAGAATCAATATTACACTTATACAATACTTTGAATGTAAAAGAATAAGGAATAAAGGAGACTGGGTCGGGTCATAGTGTTGGGCCAGCTGTGTGTGTAGCATACTAGGCTCTAACATCCCCCCCCCCAAGCTTGAGGGTGATGAAACACCAAGCTTGCCAAGAATACAATAATGCAGACAGCTGGGTAATGCTTTAGTCATAATATCAGCTAGTTGACTAGAAGAAGAGACAAAGTGCAAAGTAAGAAGACCAGCAATGATGCACTCCCTCACATAATGGCAATCAATCTCGATGTGTTTGTGCGCTCATAAACAATAGGGTTCTTGGCTATATGGAGGGCAGCTTGACTATCACAATAGACAGGAACAGGATATGAAATAACCAAATCAAGATCACCCAAAAGCCTGGCCAACCAAGCAAACTCTGCAGCCAGCTTTCTCAAGGCTCTATATTCAGCCTCAGCTGAAGACAAGGAGATAGTAGGTTGTTTCTTACTCTTCCAGGACACAAAACTGCCACCAAGAGAAATATAAAACCCACTCATAGACTTGCGAGATATGGCACAAAATCCCTAATCAGATTCATAAAATCCCATAAGAGACAAATTAGAAGAACTAGAGAGCATGATACCTTGAGCAGGATCATTCAGAAGGTATCTTAGAACATGGATAGCTGCCATCATATGGGGTACCTAGGGCTGAAGAAATTAGATTAGGTGTTGAACTGAGAAAGAAATACTAGGCCTTGTTTGTTGGAGGAAATTTAATTTCCCAATTAGTCTTATGTATACACTAGGATCAGAAACAGGAGCACCCATGTCCACAGTAAGCTTAACAGAAGGATCCAAAGGAGTAGAAATAGCAGAGAAGTGATTACAGTGGAATTCTTGAAGGAGATCAGTGGTGTATTTATACTGATTCACTAAGTATCCTTGGGGATGCTGAGAAATTTCCAAACCAATGAAGTAGTGTACCAAACATAGATCCTTGATTTTAAATTGAGAGTCCAAGAACTATTTT
Organism: Nicotiana glauca; assembly: GCA_026770625.1. Lineage (NCBI taxonomy): Eukaryota > Viridiplantae > Streptophyta > Magnoliopsida > Solanales > Solanaceae > Nicotiana > Nicotiana glauca. Next base: position 13,920 of record MU760408.1, read on the forward strand.
AAAGAATTAATCTCAGAAATATCATCACCAGCTGACAATATATCATCAACATAGACTGCCAACACAACCAGAGAATCAGAAGAGGACTTTATGAAGAGGGAATAGTTATTGAGATTAGAAATGTAGCCTCTAGGGTGCAGTGCTTCAGACAATTTAGAAAACCGTTGTCTAGAAGCCTGTCTGAGGCCATATAAAAGACTTCTTTAGTCTACAAACCAATGGAGTGGATTCAGAAGTAGAAGAGACATCCATCCCAGGTGGGATCTTCATATAAACTTCCTCGTGAATATCACCATAAAGAAAGGCATTGTTCACATCCAATTGAAAAACAGTCTAGCCCCTTTACACAACTAAGGTCAAGAGACACTTGATAGTTGTCAGCTTGACAACAGGTGAAAATGTCTCAGTAATTTCAATCCCTTCTCTCTGAGTATCACCTCTAGTAACAAGCCTTTTTTTATACCTCTCAATGGAACTATCTGCCCTTTGTTTAATCTTGTAAACTCACTTACAAAGGATGGCCTTTTTGTGAGGAGGAAGGATAACAATGTCCCAAGTTTCATTGGACTCAAGAGCCTAAAATTCCTTTAGAATTGCCTTTGCCAAGCAGGATGAGAAGCTGCTTGTTGGTAATATTGAGGTTCATGCACATGTAGCTCAGTTTGGGACACTTTAGATATTGCAAAAATAGGAGTAAGAGGAAGGACATAGTTACATACATAGTTTTGAATGTAGGATAGTTAAATGACAGTTCTTGTGGATTTTCTTAAAGCAGGGGCAGGTGGAGAAGACTGATCCACATAAGGTGGAGAGGATGTAGGGGTAGAATAAGAGGTAGAAGGAGAAGAAAGAGGTGAGGTAGAGGATGCAGGAAGAATGTTTGCTTCAACAATAGGAAGGGAAGAAATATCAGATATTGTAGGCACTTCTGTTGCATCTGTAGGAGCAGAAGAGGGATCAATATCCACAAAAGGTGGAAAGGTAGAGGGAGGAGTGGCAGAAGATATTGTTAAACCATAAGGGAAGATATGTTCATGGAATACCACATCCCTAGAGTAAACAAGGAAGAATTGGAAAGGTTCATGAATTTGTAACCCTTCTTGCCACAGGGATATCCTAAGAAAAGACTATGTATAGCTCTAGATTAGAACTTATCCCTTCCAAACTTGGGAGAAGTTGCAAAGCATAAGCAACCAAAGGACTTTAAATGAGCAGAAGAAGGTGGATTTTCATGCAGTTTTTCATAAGAAAAAATATTGTTTAAGAAAGTTAGAGGCATTCTATTGATCAAGTAGGTAGCAGTTAGTACACAATCACCCCAGAATTTTTGAGGAAGTTTAGATTGGAAAAGGAGAGCTCTAAGAAACTTCCAATAAATGTTTATGTTCTCTTTCCACAATGTAATTTTGTTGTGGTGTATGTGGAATAGTAGTTTGATTCAGAATACCTTGGTTGCTAAAGAAAGCAGCAACTTCAAAGCTACTACCAAGCTCATAAGTATTATCAGACCTGAAAGTTTGGACTGAGGATTGAAAATGTGTTTTGACCATAGAGGTGAATATTTTTAACACAGAAAGAGCATTACCTTTACAAGATAAAATGTGGGTCTAGGTAGCTCTACTATAGTCATCAACTAAAGTTAAGAAGTATCTAAAACCATTGTATGTCCTAGCATTATAAGGTCCCCAAACATCAATGTGAACCAACTAAAAAGGATCATAAAAAGGTAATCTTTGTTGTCTAGCCATTGGACAAATAGAGCATATGAAAGACTGCTTTAAAGAAACTTTGTCAGACAAGAATAGAATAGATGTCATTCTATGAAAAAGCATATGACCTAACCTTTGGTGCCAAAACAGATCCGTTTTATTCATAGTAGATGTCTGATCACATGGCAATTATTTACAAAAAGTGGAAGAAAATCAGACTTATTGCAAGAAACAGAATTTGAAAGAACAGAAAACATGTTGAGATGGAAACAATTCAGCATCAAGATACATATAGTATAGCCTCCCAACAGCTTACCAATTACTAGTGGCCTCTTTTGAGAAGGGCCTTGTAAAGAACAATTAAATTTTGTAAGAATAGCTATACAATTCAGCTGGGATATTAGTTGATGTATAGAGATTAGATTAAAATGAAAGGAAGGCACAGAAGGACATTGAGTAAAGTTATGTCATGCCTGAGATGTAAAGAATCAGTTGACAACACTATAACTTTATATCAATTAGGTAGAGTGACAAGAAATGGTTTAGGTAAAGGTATAAGGTTGTGAAGTAAGTGTTTGTGTGGAGTCATGTGATTTGTTGCCCCTGAGTCTAATATCCAAGGATTTACACCTAATTGAGAAGATGCAAATATATGGGAATCAGTAGATTCTGCAACATAAGCAGTAAATAAACCTGTAAAATGTGCAAACCCAGATTCTTCAACATGAAAATTGTTAGACCAACACTAGAAGACACCTGGACTTGTTGGAATAAAATCATCATGTGATAATACTGTTCCTTGGTGAAACCATGAGCCGACTTATCAGTAAATGGTTGAGGAGAAACTGTAGGCTGATTGATTGGGATGTCACACTGGACACATGAAGCTAATTTCTTGTCTTTGGTAAATTTGAAGTCTGCAGGAAAACCATGTAATCTGTAGCATTTCTCCACTATGTGTCTAGGTTCTTGTAGTATTTGCAAGAAACAGAGTTGGTTTTCCTGGAGTCAAAGTTGATCCTTTGATTGAAATTTCTATTTGATGTGGTTGAGGACACAGAGAAGGAGGCAGATTCATTAGAAAAATTTGGAACTGAAGGTTGAGTTTCTCTTTGACTCTCATCTTGTCGCAAGAGAAAGTACGCTTTGCTTATTGGTGGTAAGGGATTCATGAGCATAATAGCACTCTTCACAGTTGAATAAGAGTCATTTAACCCATTTAGAAATTTAAATAGCTGTTGATCCTCTATAAATTTGGGAAGAGCTCTACAAGAGCATATAGGGCCTACATATGAGGAATTTAATTCATCCCAAAGACTCCCAAATTTATTGAAGTAGGTGGCAATATCATATGACCCTTGGACAGTTAAACTGATTTCTTTCTGAATTTGAAGTTATTTAGACCCATTGGACTGCCCAAACCTTTCATTAATGTCAGTCCAAACCTCTTTTGTAGTCCTAAAACACATGACACTTGTGGCTATGTCTTTGAAAACAGAGTTGATAATCTAAGACTTCACCATGTCATTACATCTTTCCCAATAGAATAAAAGGGAGAGTTTGTAGGAGGTTGTGCAATTCTCCCATCTAACAAACCTAATTTGTTCTTAGCAGAAAGAGAAATAAGCATGCTACTTCTCAACTGTACAAAACCATGTCCCTTAAATGGAACAGGTACTAATTGGCTACCCGGATTGTCTGATGGGTGCAAATAGAAAGTATGAGAAGTATCTATTGTGAATGGAGCAAATCGTTAATCTAATCGACACAGTAATAGACAATAGTCTCAAATCGATAACATGCAATCTGTCATATACATGGATCTCCAAACTACATAACCTAAATCACATCAACATAAGTTTTAGAGTTGTAGATTAAAACGATATTACCAGCCTTCTTCTCAAAACCTGAGGAAGTGAAGTTTTCGTGCATAACTCAAAACCTTAGCTTGAGATTAGCCCCAAATTGCTTGAATCTATTACGAAATAAGGAATTCCAGTCAACTTAACCAAATAAACGATTCCAGTGAGATCTTCAATCAATTTACTGTTGAAGTTGAAGCTTCTGTGACGAGGAATCAGAATTCCCGCTCTAATACCATGTTAGAATGAAGCTCAACACGCTATGGTGACTCCATTAGGGACAAACCCTAGAAGGTTCGAGAGAGAAAAAAGAGAAACAGAGAAATGAGAATTGGAAAATATCTGTCTAACCTTTTATTTCTCAACTTGTTCAATATTTATATTTACAGGGAAAATATGTAAAAAAAAATGAAAGAATCAATATTACACTTATAGAACACTTTGAATGTAAAAGAATAAGGAATAAAGGAGATTGGGCAGGTCATAGTGTTGGGCCAGCTGTGTTTGTAGCAGACTGGGCTCTAACATCTACAGAGAATATTAATTCCAAAGTAACAACAACTACTAATAACATGGTATCTTTGACAATATTTTATAGTGAATACCATCTATCCTACTTCAGCTGAACTAATTTACAAAACACTACATCATAGGTGCCACTTTGAGGTAGAAAATACAGATGGCAGAGGCACAACTACAACAACAGTGTCCGAAAACGTAGGTGAAAGAATGTTGTCAATGACAGCTGAGCAGATATACAAAATTGTCACTATCAAGGTACACATACATATAGCGTTGAAGTTAATATAACATATTCACAGTTAACACATTATAGTAGACTTTGATGAGTCCATAGTCTTTACTATCTCTCCCTAGAATGAGTCATTGCCAAGTGGAACCAACTACTCCACCAAAAGAACACTAAAGGTTAGAATTGCAAATACCATATTTTACAATGTATTAATTTACTTATAATGGATGATTCATTTGTACAGTTTATCGAGGATAAAATTTGAGCCTGATAAAGCTCACCCAGATGGTATGCCATGTACAAATGCATTTTGATAGATCATACCGATATTTTAAACAAGGTTTAGATAGTTGGCCTCTTTAACATAGTATTTCACTTTTTTTGTGTAAATAGTTGTAAATAGAGTATTGCCTATATTTTTAAGGCAATTAGTACTACTTTTGGATATTAGAGAGGCCTCTTGATGTTGTGCAATGATATCTTATAACTAGAATGCATGTATATTTCTGAAAGTTTACAATGTTTATCCCATGGCCTTTTCTTTTTCATACTACCGATGTCTACTCTTACTATTTAACAGCAAAATAGTACATGTATCATCTGTATAATTTTATATGGAATTTTTAAATTCCTATTCCATATAGGAAACTATATTACCTTCAATATTTAAGGTTTGATTTAATTATATTTAGTATACCTAATTACTAATTCTATACCATAATATGTTTTAACAGTACAATTAATGTACCGTATATCACTCCTTAATTAACGCTACCGTATATTCCTCCAAATCCCCCCTCTCCCACGTTTCTCTCTCCCAAACCCACCCCCATGTTAATGAATTTGAATATGAATATCATCAAATCATCTACTTCTTCAAATAACAAGAGCACAAAACCAAGAAAGAATGACAGCAATATAAGTAGTACTCAAAATGCAGAGGAACAACAGAACAATTGTAGATGCTTAGGCGTAAGGAGAAGCCATGGGATAGATATGCTGTGGAGATAAGAGATCTGAATACGAAAGAATTCAAATTTGGATTTTCAAAAATCATTATTTATTTTGACTAGGTGTTGTTGTAAGTTATTGAGAATATATTTTGGAGTTTATATCTCAATTTTGAGGGTTTTTGGTGAAGATTTAGAATTAGTTTTGGCTGAATTTCAGATTGAAACTCGAAGAAGAAGAAGAAGAAGAAGAAGAAGAAGAAGAAGAAGAAGAAGAAGAAGAAGAAGACGACATATTACAGAAATTGTAGATAAATTGTAGATTGTTTTTTGCAGAAGATTTGTAGAAGTTTTAGTCGTTTTTAATTTGTGAAAATAGAAAATAAAGCATCTACAATTAGAATACAAATAATCTACAATTCATCTACAAAATATCTACAAACTGGGTACATCAAATTTTTATATCCCAATTCTCATCCAATTTGTAGCATAATTGTGATTTTTGACCTAATTGCATTTTTTCAGAAGAATTGTAGAAGTTTTAGGCTTTTTTTATTTGTGAAAACAGAAAATAAAGCATCTACAATCAGAATACAAATAATCTACAATTTATCTACAATTTCTGCAATATGTGTTCTTCTTCTTCTTCTTCGAGTTTCAATATGAAATTCAGTCAAAACCAAGTCTAATCTTTACCAAAACCCCTCAAAATTGAGATATAAACTCCAAACCATATTCTCAATTATTTTCAACAACACCCAATCCAAATAAATAATGATTTTTGAAAACCCAAATTTGAATTCAAAGCTTTCAAGTTTTTTAATGGTTGTCAATGGTGGAAAATATCTAGAAGAATATTTACTTCCATAATTGTAGCGCGCCTAAATAGGAATATCTGGAAGAATATTTGTTCCAGATTTGTAGCGCGTATAATTAGGAATGAATCAACTCCTAATTATTGGTATTTAATGAATGATATATATTTTGTAGAATAACTGTAAACATGGCGGGTAAATATAAAGCTGTGCATATTTTTAATAATAAAGTTTCATATATGGTACAGGAAAAAAAAAATCTCATTTTATATTGGATTCGGTTATAAAAATACGCAACAGAATTTAAATAACTATGAAGCTTGTCAGCCATCAGTCACAAATGACAAAAGAGAGTGCTCTCGCCCTTTTTTCTCTCTTACGGATACGTATCACTTTTGAGAGTAGCAATATTAGATATCAAACATATTAAACTCAAAATAACTATCCAATTAATTGTGTTCTACTAACGCATGATAACATGAATCTTAATTTGTAGAGAAACTACTACTAATTCTTAATTCATCACTGCTAAAATATTACAAAATAACTCTTTGCTCGACTGAAGTGTTTATTATTGAGCATCAGTAATTACCTTATAGATTAGGTTACTGTAAAATAAGTAAAAATAGCACGGGCTAGCCAGTTTTCGGACTGATCATTTAAAAATAACCAGTATTTGCAAAGTCATTGAAGCCATTATTTTGCTGCAACACGAAAAATTCCAACATAATTTGCTGAGATCGGTGCACCTATGTATGAACTTCCAGCATATTATGCTGGAATTCCAACACACGGAAAGTTCCAGCATAATATATTGGAGATTTGAGCACCTGTGTATGAACTTCCAGCATATTATGCTGGAGTATTTTTCGAATTTTGAACAGTATTTTCGTTCAGATTCATCTTTATATGAAAAGTGGCTAAATTTTAATTACTTTTGAAACGGTAACTATTTTTGAATGGCCACTTATAAATCTAGCTACTAGATACAAACTACGTCATTGGGCTCAGGATATGCACGGGCAACTACCCGCTAGTGCAGAAATAAGTCTGAAGAAGAGAAGGCTCATGACATGTCTCATTCCAGGGGTAAAATAGAAGAAAAGGAGAATAATAAGGGTGAGAGTCCTAAGTTATTTTCTAAATGACCCCAAAAAAGGAGCCCTAAGTTCAGAACGGGAGAGATTTTGACGCTCAAGAAAAAGGGAAAAGATAGGAGTGTTTGACTCAAAAGTTAAGAATATATTTTGCAAGCTAGAAAACAATCAAAAATATGAAAGGGCAAATCGTAATCAATTATAATAGACCCAGAGATATAAGAATGATGTTATTGTTATAGATCTAATATTGTAAGATGATATTATGAACTCAAGAGAAGATGTTCGTTAGAGATAGAGATATAGAGAGAGTAGGAGAAATGAGAGAGTTGTATTATTCAAGAACAACACTGATGCCCTATTATAATGGGAAGATCCCCTTTATATAGGGAAAAGCCTTCCTTGGAATAATAATAAAAAAATACAAAAAGTGATCGACGTCATCCTAGCGAGGACACCGAGTTCTGATTGACGTCGCCTTCATCCTTACGTCCGAGCCATACACTTCGACATAGAGGCGTGTAGTTACCGGGCATACCCTTCGACGTAGAGACGTATAGGGCAAAATTTGACCCCATACAGTTAGTCCCTCCGCTCGTTGGAGGCGTATCCAGTAGACGTCTTTAATGGGCGAAAATGCAGACCTCGTCTTTAGAAAATTTTGACCTTACTATAGGGGCGATGAGGTGAGTGAGGGAATATATATGGCATCGTTAAGTCGTCGATGCGTGGCCCCCTTTTTGAAATGACGTCATTGCCCGCATGCGTCATAATTATACTGGCTCCCGAGGCGGTTCAGGGGCTGATATGACGTTTTGGTTTCCCACACCCGTTTTGAATCATGCCTCTTTGATTTCCGTGCATCCTAACCTTATAACTAGGGGGAAGGTTCGATCTATTTTATCTTCCGAATCTTTGAACCTTTTCTGCTTCCTATTTCATCTCTCTCTCTAGTAACTGCTATCTCGTGCGATGCCCTTCCATTTCTTTTGAAACCACACTTCTTTGTTTTTCATAGAAAATATCATGACAAAACGTGGACAAAGTAGTAAAAAGGCCAAGGGTAATACCCCATATAGGGTTCCACCATCTTCCGGTGGTGAAGGGGAAAAGGCAGAGAAGGTCCTTGTTCCTCTTAGTATAGACAACGTCCTCCCGAAGGAGATACATGTTCGTAGGGATTTTCCAATGAGGAGCCCAGCCCTTCCCTGGGAGCACAACGAGTTATTACAATCCAACTTAGATGAACTTCGAGAGACGTACCATATTCCGGGCCACGTGGAGATGGTGCCGGCCGGGACGGACTATGCTAATGTGCATCGGCCTGGGTACTGCACATTCTATGAGTACCCGTTCTTAATCGGTTACGGTCTCCCAATTTACCCCCTGATGGAGGAGTTTTGTCGTTTTTACAATGTGTGCCCGGCTCAGCTCACTCCCTACACTTTGAAGGTGTGTCGTATTATGACCACCTATGCGGCCAGGGCTGAGTGTAGTGTCTCGGTCCACCACCTCTTACAGTTATTTAGCCCCGGTTACCTGAGAGGTACCATGCTACAGCTGAAAAGTCATGGCACAAGGGGCTTGGTTGTTAAAGCCAACGACAAGACTAACCGTCGCTTTTGGCGTAAATTCTTCTACATCAGGACGGAGCACCTGGTGTCGAATCCCGAAGGGTTCCCGAAAGATGGAATCCAGAACGTAAGTATTTTTACTTGTAGAATTTCAGGACTGTTTGCAATTTTGACCGTACGGCCATTGTGATTTCTTTTGCTTTCCCCCTTTTTTGCAGCGAGGGCTTCTCCACCTAGGTTCATTGAAAATATTAGGTCGTGGGTGGAGAGAATGATTCCGTATGCGAAGGAATGCCGCACCTGGGCTGCATTTCTTGAATGATACGGCCCGCCAGGTAACTCTTTGATTATGGTTTGGGGGTTTCCTTAGGTTTCGTTACCTGACTTATTCGTGTTGGCAGGTCGGAGCGCCCCCAAGAAGAAGAAGAAGAAGAGCGTCGTTACCTCGCCTGGGGCGAGGACTAACTTTGAAGACAAATACATACCTTGTGGCTCGCCCAGTGACGGCGTTCCGGAGGTTCCTCAACCTGAGGTTGCGCCCGTGGCTGCGTCCACAAGTGAAGCAACTCCTTCACTGCCATCCCCACAGCCTGTGGAGGAGACTTTTGAGGGCGAGGAGCCGCCGGAAAGGAAAAGATGCCGGTTGATGACTGGCAAGGGTATAGCCACTGAAGATGAGGGGGCGAGTGAGCCCCGTCGGGAGTCAAGGCCAGTTATTATGGCCGATGCCATCTGTTATGGGAGGTTGGCTTCCCAAGGGAGGGCAGTTCCTGACGTCGCTCCAGCACATGTTTCGGAGGGTGGCTCGTCGGCTGCCGCTGAAGAAGAGGGTGATGGTGAGAGGGTGGACCCTGAGGTCGCCCCCGCGGATGCAGATGCACCAACGAGAGGTCTAGCCCATGTGGGGATGACGGCAGGTAGATCTAACCGCCGAATTCTAATTCCAGGCGGGTATAGCCTGTTGCAACACAGCGAGCAGGCCGCAGCGGATATGACCCTTCTATGTGCGGCCGCTGAGCGCGAGATGTTAAAAGGTGTTAGCGACGGGGATTTATCTCGAAGGGTTGCTGGCGCGGCCTTGCATGTATATTTCGATTTTCTTCATGTATCGTAAAGTGAACTTTGGTGCATACTGACTTGCCTTTTCTCTTTTTCCTCTTCTTTAGACTTTCATTTTGGAGATAGAGAGGGGTCGGCGAGCGCAAAGGAAGGCCGCCACCTTTAACAAGGTGGTAAAGAAGTATCGGCGATGCCATGCCAAGCATCAAGCGCTGGTGGACCTACTCAAACATGACCCGCAATTTTGGGTTTTTCGTGAGGGCTTGGAGCAATCGGAGGCCCAGCTGAAGCGAAGAGTAGTTGAGCTGAAGCAAGTTGATGACCAGCTGATGGCCGCTTTGGCTCGAAATATTGAACTGGAGACTCTTCTCCAATCAAAGGAAGATGAACTAGAGGTTGGCCATGGGGTAGCGGCGGATGCTGCTGATTTGCGATCCAAGGTCGCTGCCCTGACCGCCGAGCTTAATGCCAAGGCGGCTGAAGTTGAGGCACTTAAGCAGACCATTATGTCCAGGCCCGATGAGGGTGTGCATGGCGAGGCGCGGGAGATGTGGGTGTACGCCGAAGCTAAGCTTGTCGTGTTCGAGGAATTCTTAGCTGCGGGCCGAGCTACTGAGGCAGAGGTTCAGGATCAGCGGCGTATAGCTCAGGTTGCCCGTGAATCTTGCGGGTATAGTTTTGATTCCCTAGACCGGGCGGGCTATACTTCCGAAGACGTTAACCATCTAGGCTCCGGGTCCTAGATCTCAACAACTTATCAGGCCGAGGGCGGCGAATGGAACGACGGACCGGCGGGGGGTGGTGAACGGGATAGCGGAGCACCTTAGGACTTGTACTCACTTTGTTTTACTGTTTTTGGAGATGTAAATGGGTCCTGTTGTACATGTATTTTTGATGATAATGGAAGTTATACTTTTGTCGTTACTCTCTTCTTTTTATTTTTGGTATCTTGTCTCCGCAGAGTGGATGCTTGCTTGTTTGTAAGGTTCTTTAGTGTGTTTCCCGAACGTTGATCATGTTATCTGCCGATAGGAAGAGGCTTTAATTAATAGTGGTGTTGCTTCATCTGCTACTTACGTGCCTTGTGCCGTAATCAAACAGAGTTGGCGACCGTTGACGACGGCGGCCTTAACCGTAATATTGTCGATGGCTTTAGCCATGTATGTAACTTTGACTGTCGTCGAGTTGCTAGTTTGCCGTAGTCGAACTGGATCGACCTACTGACGATGATGGCTTTAGCCTTTTGTATGTTTGGGGACGGCCTTGGCCGTATACGTAACTTCGACTGTCGTTGAGATACTTTGTTTGTCGTAGTCGAGCTGGGTCGACTTATTGACGATGGTGGCCTAAGCCATTTACACGTTGGAGATGGCCTTGGCCATGTATGTGACTTCGACTGTCGTCGAGTTACTTCGTGTGTCGTAGTCGAGCTGGGTCGGCTTATTAACGATGGTGGCCTTAGCCATTTACACGTTGGAGATGGCCTTGTCCATATACGTGACTTCGAATGTCGTCGAGTTACTTCGTGTGTCGTAGTCGAGCTGGGTTGGCTTATTGACGATGGTGGCCTTAGCCATTTACACGTTGGAGATGGCCTTGGCCATGTATGTGACTTTGACTGTCGTCGAGTTACTTCGTTTGTCGTAGTCGAGCTAGGTCGACTTATTGACGACGATGGCCTTAGCCATTTACACGTTGGAGATGGCCTTGGCCATGTACATGACTTCGAGTGTCGTCGAGTTACTTCATTTGTCATAGTCGAGCTGGGTTGACTTATTGACGACGGTGGCCTTAGCCATTTACACGTTGGAGATGGCCTTAGCCGTTCATACATTGGAGATGGCTGTATCCGTTCATACATTGGAGATGGCAGTAGCCGTTCCTACATTGGAGATGGCCTTAGCCGTTCATACATTGGAGATGGCCGAAGCCGTTCATATATTGGAGATGGCCGCAGTGGTTCATACATTGGAGATGGCCTTAGCGGTTCATACATTGGAGATGGTCGTAGTCGTTCATATATTGGAGATGGCAGTAGTCGTTCCTACATTGGAGATGGCCTTAGCCGTTCATACATTAGAGATGGCCATAGCCGTTCATACATTGGAGATGGTCGTAGCCGTTCATACATTGGAGATGGCCTTAGCCGTTCATACATTGGAGATGGCCTTAGCTGTTCATACATTGGAGATGGCCGTAGCCGTTCATACACTGGAGATAGCCGTAGCCGTTCATACATTGGCGATGGCCTTAGCCATTCATACATTGGAGATGGCTGTAGCCGTTCATACATTGGCGATGGTCTCAGCTATTCATACATTGGAGATCATACTAGTCCAGTCCCTTTGTCATGCCAGTCAGGAGGGCGTATGGAGTGGTTGGTGTGATAAACTTGTTTTGTAAGTATCCCCAGGTGTCCCCTCTGCCGCCTCGTTAAAAACCTCCCATAGAAAACCCAATTGGGACAAAACTCGGGTAAGGGAAAAAAAGTGTGACTCGGGAGGTGCCTTTCAGAAATGGAAATACTTGAGGTGGGCGACGTTCTAACTGTTTTGGAGCATTTTTCCTTCCATTGTCTCTAATTGAAATGCCCATTTATTTGCTGCTGCTATGATTTTGTATGGTCCGTCCCAATTGGTGCCCAGCTTTCCTTCGCTTGGGTCTTTTGATGCCAACGTTTTGGCTTTGAGGACATAGTCACCCACTTTGAGTGGTCGTATTTTTGCCCTCTTGTTGTAGTACCTTTCGACTTGTTGTTTCTGGGCCACCATTCTTACGTGGGCCATTTCTCTTCTTTCCTCGGCCTCATCAAGGTCTTGAAGTCTGTTCATGTCGTTCTCTGCTCCGCTTGTATACGAATACCTCAAGCTTGGTTTACCGACTTCGAGCGGTATGACCGCGTCAGTTCCATAGACCAGTGAGTATGGTGTTTCTCTTGTTGAGGATTTGGGCGTGGTCCGGTGTGCCCATAGCACTTCCGGTAGTATCTCAGGCCATAGCCCTTTGACGTCCTCGAGCTTCTTCTTCAGTATGTTTAGTATCATTTTGTTGGACGACTCTGTTTGGCCGTTGGCTGAGGGGTGGTATGGCGTGGAGAGTATTCGCTTAATATGCCATTTGTCGAAGAACTCTGTTATCTTCTGGCCGATGAACTGTCGTTCGTTGCCGCAGGTGATTTCTTTGGGGATGCCGAAGCGGCAGATGATATTTTTCCATATGAAAGCGATGACTTCCTGTTAGCGTATTTGGGCGTATGCACCTGCTTCCACCCAGTTGGAAAAATAGTAAGTTAAAACTAATAGAAATTGTACCTTCCCTCGTCCTGCTGGTAGCGGGCCGACTATGTCCATTCCCCATTTGATGAAAGTCCATGGGGAAGTGACTGAGTGGAGAGGCTCTCCTGGTTGGTGTATCATGGGGGCGTACTTTTGGCATTGTTCGCATTGGCGGACATACCCTGCCGCATTTTTTTTCATAGTTGGCCAATAGTAGCCGGCCCATATTAAGCAGCGCACGAGGGCGCGGTTGCCTGTGTGGGCGCCGTAGTGACCTTTGTGTACTTTTTCGAGTACTGGCATCATTTGGTGCGGCCCTAGGCACTTGGACAGGGGTCCGCCAAAAGTCCTTTTATAGAGCTCGTGGTTTTTAAGGCAATACCGGGTGGCCTGTACGCGGAGCTTCTTGGCTTCTTTTTTGTTAGGTGGGAGTATTCCATCCCGCAAATAGGACACAAACTGGTTGCGCCAATCCCAAGTCAAATTTAAGGAGAGTACCTCAGTATGATCAATGGCTGAATGAAGAAAGGTGACCACGCTTTTTTTGTCGAAGTTTTTCACGGTCTTACATTGATTTGGTTGAGTGCGCTGATTTTAATAATTATCCCTGGGGTATAGATGTTTATAACGCTACAATCAACTCGTGTTCCAACAAGTTCCAAGATAAGCCTTCGTTTTATAGACTCAGTGGCTTCCCGTTGGCTTTACAGATTTGGTTGTATGAATGCTGCCCCAAGTTTGGATAGTCACTTTGCTGATCATAATGGAAACAAACTTCCACGAATTTTGAATTGGGTAGTCATGGGTCAAATACCGAATGAGCAAGTTGCTTTGCAAATATCTAGCTTGCAACGCGAGCAGGTAATTTTCTCATATTTTTATTGCCTCTCTTGTTGTTTTGGTATAGTAGTTTAGTCATGGTAGTTGTATCAATACCCCATATCAAGATATACTCTGTGGTATACATGTATACCATTTTGGTATCATATGGTAATATGCATCTTTTTTGCTACTTCTATTTTTAATTTTCTCATACTTTTATTATAACTTTTAATGTTTTGGTACAGTGGTTTAGTCATATCTAATGTGCTTAATAATTGCAGCTAAAGAACATAACCTCAACTGATGCTGAAAAGCAACTATTTGATGTGCGTGGTCTAAACCTTGAAATTGAAGTTGATTACACTGACAGTCAGCTTGATAGCTTTCAGGTCTTTGGCACTTAATTAGCAAAGACACAAAGTATGCATGAAATTACTGGAGGTGATTCCAAACCTACTATGCTGGGGTAATTAAGGAGTTACAAGTTTTGAAGCTTTTTGTAGAGACCAAGTTTGAGGAGGTGCTTGTAGCTATTGGTTGGCAGTCAATGAAACCAGAGGAAAATTCTGCAGTGTGATCTTTTATATAATATAATGCTATAATATATTGTTCAAAGATGCAATATATATTTATAAGATACTATTCCATTCTTTACTTTTAGTGCACATAGTATTTCTTGTAATATACATAATAATAAAATGGTTATTTTCTCATTGTCAGCATAAGAACAATATAATGATCCTTATTTTTGTGAGATGCATAATGATTATGACCAGTTTGAAAGGGGCGGCAGTGGGAATGATCCTTTTTCACTGTCATTTTTTGAAAATAATACTTTTGATTATACTTTTATATATTTCGTGTTTGGTTTTGGTGGGGTTGGTCGAGATGGAGGTGCCAGTGGTGTCAATGTGAAGAACGTCACATCAAGGCATGACGTAGTCAATGATGATTTGCATTCTGGTAAAATGTTGCATATGTAATTTTTTTTATTTTTTTTCATTTATTTAACTTTATGTATTTGTGCGTTCATTAACTTTTTTTTAAAACACTTTTTTCTGCCCCCTTCGTAAATAAGCATGATCTTGGCTTGCATTCTAACTTTGAACTGTCTGCATCTGCAACTAACCAAATCACCGCCATTACACAAGCAGCAAAATATAAGCACCCATCTCATGATGTTAAAAAGTCTGGACCTGCTTCACTGCCATCAGGAATTCCTGCACAAATACGACCAGATGATGTTATTGAGTCTAATACTGCTCCACATGGTCGATTGTTGAAGTTAGTATGTAAATGAGAGATTTTTGACAGTTTTTTTTATTTAAATAGTGATGCTGATAATGCTTTTATGTGTTCAACATCTCGGGTTGATGGTGTTGGTCAAGTGGATGCAAGTGATAGTAATGTGAATTTGCCTTCTGGTAATGTCTTCTATATATAATTTTTTTTTTTGAAATTTCTTAACTTTGTATATTTGTTGATTCACCAGCATTTTCTAATTTAAGCTCCATGTCGATATTGGGGTGATCTTGACTTGGATTCTGATTTTGAATATACTGATTCTTAACTTGATCTAATTATTGTCATTACACAAGGATGAAGACGTAATGTAAATTACTCAGGAAATGAACTGACAACTCGTGATGTAAATAAGTCTAAACCTGATCAGTTGGTATCAAGAACTATTGTCCAGACATAAACAGATGTTGAAACAACTCCTGTAGTTGTCACATGGAGAAGGCGCCCTGCAGGTGTAAAACAGTCGCCGTATAGGAATGACTGGCAATCTGGTGTTAGTGTAGTTGGGGCATCCTCAAAGATTATCAAAGTAAGATTTTCATTTGTAAATAATATTTCAGTGGCTGTTGATTATAAGCTTGCGACTATATTCTCAACTCTTTAGAAGCAAGCATGCAATTGCGAGAGCGCGTATTCGTTTCCATGTACTTTTGTTTCATGTTTTCTTAATTTTTGTTGATATATTTCTTATCTATATCTTCTTTTATACGAAATAGGGAAGTGTATTTACTCGGTGATCAACCCTTATTTTGACTTTGAAGTTGAACAGATTGATGATAAGACGTTTTTTCATACATTAAACTATTTTGGCAGGCCGCTGTCTAGTTCGTATGTGTACTGCTTATTATTTTTGTTGTAGTAGTTCATTCATATTGTTATTGTTAATCATGTTTTCTTTTTCTATTTATTGCAGCACTTGAATATTATATTCTACTATCTTAGGATGAAGGTGAAATATGGAATTAATATGCTAATTAAAGTCACAGCCACAGAGTTTAATAATATCATTCAAAGGGTTTTAACAGAATTTGTAAACGGTGGGAAACGAGATCATTTGATTGATAGATCAGGAGATATCATGGAGTAATGAAAGGATGCATTGTAATACTCCATGGCACCAGGTTAATCATGTTCTCTTTCTAATTAATTTGACAGAAAAGTGGCATTGGATATTGTGGTGTGTATAAATCCGCAAGAGGTGTTTTTATGTATATGACTCGCTACGTAGTCGAAAGAACAAAAAAAGCTATTCAAAAGGTGGCAGAGAAGTGATATTGTAGCTCAAAATGGACTGCACATGGAAAATGACTTGACTGATTCTTTTGAGATTGAGCTGATTACAAATCTGCCAACAGAACAAAATTCGTAAGAATAATTACGTTTTCTCACTTTGTTTTCCTCATTCATATTAACATTTTTCACTACTAATCATTTTTTATATTTTATTTATTTGTTTTATTTTAGAGATTGTAGAGTATATGTTGCATACTTTGCTGAGTGCATTATTGAAGGTCTTCCAATCCGTGTTGCCAATTTTGATGTGGATAGTCTTCGAGCTAGATTTGGTATACTGTTGTGGCACTATGGGAGAAACAAACAGTTGCATGGCGAATCAGGTGAATCTGAGGCTCCAGTATCAATAAAAAAGACTCGTGGAAAGAAGCGAAGTAGTATATGTCTCTTTTTCAGGATTTTAATAACCTTTTATGAAGTATGGTATATTGCATTATTAGATTGTAAAAATGCTAGCTTTTATAAGTGTGTTCTTAGAATATAATGTGTAGCATGAAAACTTTGCAGGATTTTAATGACTTTTTATGAAGTATGGTATATTGCATTATTAGATTGTAAAAATGCTAGCTTTTATACGTGTGTTCTTAGAATACAATTGTAATAGTAAAATATGTTGCTATAATTGTTTTAATGTTTGAGACAGAATTTGTAGTTGAAGGAGAACTGTTAGTTCGTTGTAATACACCAGCAGAAGTTGTGTTTTGGAGGTGTATTTTTAAGGAAGTTACGACGTTCAAAAAGAGGAACTATATTGACATTTGGTTGAAGAAAATAGCGAGCATTTATTTGAATGAGAAGAAACATTTTTAGAAAGTGAACTAGTTTTGAATTTGTATTGAGAGTAGTTTTTAGTTGTAGTTGAATCTAAGAAATTCTGTGCAGATTTTGCATTGCTGCACCAGTTGTATTCTGCAAAGATTTTGGTTCAGGTGTATTAATGCAGTTGTCACGACTCCAATCCCGGTCATGATGGCGCCCAACATCAAATGCTAGGCAAGCCCGACCATATAACACTCACAACTCAACCACACAACCCATTTTCCAATTTATAGCATTAGATTATCAGATGATATAGTTCTAAACAGTGATTATAGATAGAAGTGGTACTGAAAGCACAACAACTGTCAATAAAACTCCCAAAGACCTGGGGTCATGAGTCTAGAGCCTCTAAGATAACAAAATAATACATCCTCAGTAATACTGATGTTCTAAAATGCGGAAATAATAAAGGAATAGGGGAGGAGTCGAGTCCTGCGAACGTCAGGCAGCTACCTCGACAACTCCTGAGAAGCTCTGAAGCAGCAAATAGCTCAACTATGCTCCCGGGACACCTGAATCTGCACACGTGGTGCAGGGAGTAAAGTGAGTACTTCCAACTCAGTGGTAATAAGAGTAAATAATAATTGAGCGGTAAGAAATCACGTAAGAACACTCCATCATGCTATATAGTACAGTACAACCTTTTGAACAAAATAGGAAAACCGCGAAAATCCTTTAACATCTAGCTCAGTTTAAAAATCTCTTTTGAAAATATTCTTTTTCCAACAGCAAGCATATGAATGCGATATCAGGTAGTGCAAGTCCGCATACAAGTCAGCCCTTCGGGCACAACACTCTATTTATAAATAACACTAGGGTATCTGGTATACAGTGCAAGAAATAGCATGGATGCCAATGATATGAGAGTGCTAAATGTCATGCCATGTAGTATAGACAGGAATCAATGCGTGAATGCAATGCAATGCACATAAACATTGCGGCGTACAGCCTGATCCATTTGGGTACCCGCGCTTACTGTGGGGGTTCAGACTCCGGAGGGGCTCCTACAACACAAGCGCAATATCAATGATATCAATGTCACACCGCTGCGGCGCGCAGCCCGATCCATGCACAGTCCAGAAATGCACATAAGCCCCTTGGGCAATAGCAAAATAGCAGTTCTCAGCTCAAAACGTCAGTAAAATATCATTTAAGTTTTCATATCTTAGAAATATAGTTGAGTTTGCAAAACAGTATTTAGAACCTTGGACTGAGATCAAATAATATACAATGTAATGCAAAAACAGTGATATCAATCCTTGAGGGATTCAAATAATCAGCACGAAGCCCAAAACATGGCAATCAGCCCAAATCATGATAGCATCAAGTAGTTTTCAGTCAATCACGCAGTAAAATCAACAATTGGGACGGACCAAGTCACAATCCCCAACGGTGCTCTACCCCACGCTCATACCTGGCGTGCAAGTTACCACAATATAGCGCTATGATGTGCAAATTCAGGATTTCAAACCCTCAGGATATCATTTACAAGTATTACTCACCTCGAACCGGTGAAATCTCTAGCTCGCGATGCCTTTGCCCCTCAATTCAGCCTCCACACGCGTCGAATCTAACCAAAATCAGAGCTAATGCATTACAATATGCTAAGGGAACAATATCCAATTGAAAACAATTGAAAAATATCAAGAATCTCGAAACTGATAAAACCCGAGCCCCAGGCCCGCTTTTCGAAAAATTACAAACCTCACAATACCAGATTCCTCGTCTCGCTACGAGTCCGTACATACCAAGAACTCCCAAATCCGAGCTCAAATAAACTATCAAATTCTAATTTGAAATATTAAAACTCAAGCCCTAGCTTTACCCCTTTTTAATGAATTTCCATCAATTTCTATATTAATTCTACCATAAACTTGAATAATTAGGCCAAGGAACTTACCTCCAATCATTAACCCTTGAATCCCTCTTCAAAATCGCCTCCTAAGCTCTCAAAATCGCTCCACAATGGAGGAAAAATGACATAAGCTCGCGGATGAATTAATGATATAAACCCTTCTGCCATAGCGATTTTTCGCTTCTGCGGTTCTCAAAACCGCTTCTGTGGTATCACTTCCGCGTCCAAATATCCGCTTCTGCGATTTTCACTTAATTTCCCCACGACCGCTTATGCGACAAGAAACTCGCTTCTGCGGATCCCCAAGTCCGCTTCTGCGGCCAAAAGTCCGCTCCTGCGGATACGCTAATGCGGATCAGGTTTCACTTCTGCGGAACTTCACAACCCATACCAACATCGCTCCTGCGCTCCGTTACCCGCTTCTGCGGTCCATTTCCGCAGAAGCGGAAATACCAGATGACAGAAATCACAGACCTGAAGCAATTTCAGAAACTCTCATTTTTAACACTCGATCTTGCCCCGAGGCCCCCGGGACCTCAACCAAAAGCACAAACATGATCTAATACCCCATCCAAACTTGCTCGAATCATCAAATCACTATAGTTAACATCAAAATCATCAAATTTCACCAAATTAAAGCCTAAGTTTCTTAAAAACTTCCGAATTGCACATTTGATCAAAAACCCAACCAAACGGTGTTCGAATGGCCTAAAAATTTACAGACATATCCAAAATCACCTAACGAAGCTACTGCAACTCTCGGAATTCCATTCCGATCCTTGGTTCAAAATCTCACCTATCAACCGGAATTCGCAAAAATTCAAACTTTGCCAATTCAAGCCTAATTCTACACCGAGCCTCCAAAATCAATTCCGATCGCACTCCTACGTCACAAATCATCCCCCGAAGCTTACCAAATTACCGGAATTCACATCCGAGCCTTCTAACTATATAGTCAACTTCCGATTGACTTTTCCAAAACAAGCTTCCTTCTAAGAGGCTAAGTGCCTCATTTCCAATTAAAACCAATTCAATTCTATCCGCTTAACTAAAATACTGACATTGAAATATAGAGCAACATAATATGGGGAAAACGGGGCGGTAACTCATGTGACGACGGTCCGAGTCATCACAGCAGTCGAACTATATACCAATCAAGTATACAGATATATTATTTGGGTATCACGTTGTATTTGAGTACCTTTTTTTTTTGCTGTAGCAACTAAATATAAATATTGACATGATTTTCAAATAGTGCCAATTTTGTTGAGGAAGTATTTACAAATGTTGCATTTTTTGGTGTTCCACTTGTATTTTTACACATATTTTGGTTTAGCCATATTAGTGCAATACAACTATATACCAATAAGGTATACAAATATACTTTGGGTATCACATTGTATTTAAGTACCTGATGATGTACAATAACTGCATGTAAATGACTTCCAATTTGTTATACTTCAATACTGACATGAGTTGCAAAGTGTGCCCATTTTGTTAATGATGTATGTACAAATGTTGCATTTGGGGCACGATTTCTATTTATGCACATATTTTGATACCAATAAGGTATACATATATACCAATAAGGTATATGGATATACCACTTGGGTATCACATTATATTTTAGCACCTTTTTTCGTGCAGCAACTAGATGTAAATGCATCCCACTTTTATATACTAAAATTGAAAATAGACAGATTCTTATTGAAAATACAAGTAGCCATATAAATTTTTTGCCAAAAAGTAATTTGGCAAAGAATCACCATACCAAATATATGTCTAGTGCAAGACATGCATTTTATTTCTTTGCTATTCAAATGATATGATTCTATGATATCTGAGTTCTATAAAAACATTGAAACATTATATCAATCTCTCTTTGGAATATTTTGGTGCGCTCTCCGATTGTGTCCTTTCTTCCTGTATAGTGCACATGTAACTGTATTTTGTTCCCAGCCTCCAATGTCTTTCTTCTTTTTAGGTCTTCCTGGTTTGATTTTTCCTTTTGGTGGCAGTACCACATGCGAAAAGATATGTTCTGGGATTTGCCATGTTGTTTCATCAGGCAAAGGATTTACTGGTATCTCATATGTTTTCAGCAAGTAGTTTATGCTGTAGTAATCCGAGCAATACTTGTATGAATACATATGAAATTTTTGTATAACTTCCATTGCACGTGAACATGAAATATCGTCTAGCTGAAACCTTTCACAAGTGCAGTTTTTTCATATAGGTGCACCACTTTTCTTGTTTGGCCATCAATTACTAAATGTAAGAATTGAGTTGATGTCACCACCTAATATAATTTTAATTAAGAAAAGTCATTAGGTGTATGAAGTAATAATATTTTTCTAATAACAATATTTAGTTGTTTAGTGAAATCTCTAAGGTGCAGAAGTAAAACTACAGTACATGCAATGTTTTTATGATTCTGAAAATGCATACCACCATTGTCTGATAAGATAGTATTGCCAATATTTTTTTATACTTTACACTGATCTTCATAAATGATTCCACGTCATTCTTCCAATTGGTGTAATTCCATTTCTAAATCAATGTTGTCATAAAGTCAAGCAAATTCACAACTAGGAGGTCACGTGCCTGCTTGTTTGCTGCATTTACTTATTTTGCAATATTCGATGTCATGGTCATGGTTCTATTTGCCTTGGAATGCGCCCGGGACCATTTATCATATCCATATCTATCAGGTATGTTTTCACTCTACTATCAATAGCTTCTAACTCTGTCATATTCCCGTTGAATTCTTCAACAGAGTATGCTCTTGCTAATTCAAAGTATACTTCTTTGATTTGTTTTTGTCTCTTCCTGAAGTTCGTCTTTATATTGTTCCACAGATGGAAAATACATGCACAATGAGGGACTTCTGGATAGACAATTGAAGTTGCTCTCCATATACCACCATGCCTATCTGATATAATGCACATAACCTCTCTTTGTCCATAGGTTTCTCTGAGTTGCACGAAGAACCACTCCCATGATGCATCATTTTTCGAATCAACAATTGCATATGCGAGGAGTAAAATTTGTCCTGTAAAACTAAAGGAAAATGTCACGACCCCACTTCGCCTTCCGAGAACACATCATGACGGCACCTAGTCCCTACGACTAGGTAAGCCTAATAATTTTGAAAAAAAGAAGAAATAAATATGTAAAAACTAATATAAAACCGAAGATAACAAATATAAAAGTATTTAAGATGCCGCTTGTCATATACAATAAGAGATCTCAAAAACGAACAACTCCCAAAACTCAAAATCCCATGAATCACAAGCTATGAATACGGCAAAAATGCTCTAACTCCGGAATAGCTAAATCAAGGAAAGATAGAAGGGCTATCACTACAAGAGAGAAAGGAAAGGGACTTCTCGGTCCGCGAGCATGACATATATATCTCGAAGTCTCTGGAGAATCGCCTTGCCTCAAGGGTAATAGGGCTTAGTCGAATTACCTGGATATGCACACGAAAAATATGTGCAGGAAATGACATGAATACACCACAGCGGTACCCAGTAAGTGCTAAGCCTAATCTCGATCAAGTGGTGACGAGGAATGTCAGGGCCCTACCGGTCATATACAAGAATACATAATGAAAAGAAGCAGTATTAAAGTAAAACAAGGTAATAAGAACAGCAACAACTACAACAGAGACAATAAATCACTGAAAGAATATAGCTCAACACAGAGATAACAACGGGGATCTCCCAGGATACCGTCCTGTAGTCCCAAATATAAATATCCAGTGGATCTCCTGGGTGTCGTCCCGTAGTCCAACTCATAATGCGCAGGGGATCTCCCGGAATACCATATCCTAAGTCCTAAATGTAAATACTCAGTACTGGGGGAATCTACCGGGTGCAGTCCCTTAGTTTCCATGTAAAAGTACAGGGGGATCTCCCGGAATACCACATTCGTAGTCCCAAATAACACAGGCAAGGGGAATTTCCCGGGATATCGCCCATAGTCCCAAAATAAACACAGCAGCAACACGAAGATTATTCAATTCAATCAAATTTATACCAAGGTAAAACAGGTATTTCTATCCTAGTATGCTGCACAGAATTGAAATAAGGCGGTTTGGGCAAGTAAAGCAGTTAAGTCACTTAGACATGCTTTCTTAAGTTAACAATAGATTTAAATTGCAATTAGTAAAAACAGGGAAGGAACGAAATTATAGTTACTTAATAAAAATAGGATTTTCAATAATTAGCACATGTACGCACTCATCACCTCACGTACAAGGCATTTCATATATCACAGTACGAATTCCTAAGGGGAGGTTCGGCCACACAAGGTTAGGCAAGCCACTTACCTCGAACCAGCTCAATCAACTCATTACCACATTCTTGCCACGAGTATCCGACTCCAAATGGCCCAAATCTATATTCAACTAATTAATTCAAAGTTAATACACGAAATTGGGAAAATCACCCTAAAAGGCCCCCGGACCCACGTCTCGAAATCGGGTAAAATTTAAAAATTTGGAATCCTCACACTCTCACGAGTTCATATCTACAGAAATTACTCCAATCCGACATCAAAATCTTGATCAAAACTCCAAAATTTGGCCTAAGAACTTTTTCAATTTTTTCTCCAAATTTTCAACCTAAATTCGAATTTAAAGGATGAATTTAAGCATAGGTTCATGGAAATTAATCAAAATCAAGTAATAATTACTTACCCAAAACACCCAGTAAAAATCTCTTCCAAAATCGCCAATCCCGAGATCCCAAATTAATTTCTAAGGTTTTAAAACTTAACCCTCGATTCTGCCCCATTTCTGACCAGTGAAATCGCATCTGCGGCTCTATGACAGCACCTGCGGTCCCCCTTCTGTGTAGACCAATTCGCACTTGCGACTTTTCATTAAACAAGGATTTTCCGCACCTATGGCCTCTATTATGCAGATGCGGTGTCGCTTCTGCGATGACTTGGCCGCATCTGCGGCCATTTCCAATTACGCCACATATCGCACTTGCGAATAGCCGCACGCTTCTGCGGGCCCGCACCTTCAGTCCCCAATCCGCAGGTGCAGTTATGACAGAACTTCAGCAGTTGAAGCTGCTTCCAGACCTTCTAATTTTCTTCCGTCAACCTTCCGAAATTATCCCGAGGCCCTCGGAACCTCAACAAAAATACGATCAAGTCATATCCACTATTCAAACTTGTACCAACCTTCAGAACACTCAAAACAACATCGAATCATCAAAACTCCCTTGGATTCAAGCCTAAGGATTCCAAAACTTCAAATTTCCATTTTTGACAAAAAGTCTATCAAAACTCATCCGAATTACCTCAAATTTTGCACCCACGTCCCAAATGACACAACAGACCTACTCCAACTTCCGGAATTCCATTCTGACCATGATATCAAAATTTCACAATCGAACCAAAAACTTCAAAAATTCAACTTTCGGCCTTTCAAGCCTAATTAAGCTACGGACCTCAAAACACAATCCGAACACGCCCCTAAGCCCGAAATCACCCAATGGAGCTAACTGAACCAATGAAATTCCATTCCGAGGCTGTCTTCACACTGCTCCGACTATGATCCAAATTCGAAGGCTAAAACTCTCATTTAGGGACTAAGTGTCCCAAAATACTCCGAAATACAAAACAAATCCTCCCGGCAACTCACAATAGTAGAAACAAACAGGGGGAATGCAGTTAATAGGGGATCGGGGAGTTAATTCTTAAGACGACCGGGCGGGTCGTTACACCCCCCCCTCTTAAAATATTTGTTTGTCCTCAAACGAGTATAGAGACATACCTGAAGTGGTAAAAAGATGAGGGTAACGATTGTGCATATCCTGCTCGGTCTCCTAAGTCGCCTCCTCGACTGGCTGACCCCGCCATTGAACCTTCACTGATGCAATGTTCTTTGACCTCAGCTTCCGAACCTGCCTGTCCAATATTGCCACTGGCTCGTCAATGTAAGATAGACTTTGTCCAACTGGACTGAACTGAATTGAAATCCAACACGTACGACGAATCACTGTGATACCTCAGGAGCATCAAAACATGAAATACCGAATGAAATCCTGCTAAGCTGGTAGGTAAGGCAAGCTCATAAGAAAACTCCCCAACATGCCTCAATATCTTAAAAGGCCCAATGAACCTCAGACTCAATTTCCCTTTATTTCCAAACCTCATGACGCCTTTCATAGGCGAAACCCGTAGCAAGACCTGCTCTCCAACCATATAGGAAACAT
The DNA here is from genome assembly GCA_026770625.1 of Nicotiana glauca. NCBI lineage: Eukaryota > Viridiplantae > Streptophyta > Magnoliopsida > Solanales > Solanaceae > Nicotiana > Nicotiana glauca. The sequence goes on from MU760408.1 coordinate 39,336, forward strand.
CACGAACCTTCCTGTCCACATAATCTTCTATCTGGACTACGCTGTACAGAGCCTATCTGAATCACCTTAACCTTCTCCAAAGCATCCTGTACCAAATCTATACCCAATAATCTAGCCTCGCCCGACTCGAACCAACCCACCGGGTATTTACACTGCCAACCATACAAGGCCTCATATGGTGCCATCTGAATGTTGTACTAATAGCTATTATTGTAAGCAAACTCAACCATAGGCAAGAACTAATCCCAAGAACCTCCAAAATCCATCACACATGCACGAAGCATATCCTCAAGAATCTGAACAGTGTGCTCGGACTGTCTATCAGTCTGGGGGTGAAATGCTGTGCTCAACTCTACCCGATTACCCAACTCATACTGTACGGCCCTCCAGAATCGTGATATGAGCTGAGTACCTCTATCTGAAATAATGGAAACTGGAATACCATATAGACGGACAATCTCTCGAATATAAATCTCCGCCAACCACTCTGAAGAATAGGTGGGTACATACTAGAATGAAGTGCGCGGACTTGGTCAGTCGATCTACAATCACCCAAAAGGAATCGAACTTCCTCAAAGTCCAAAGGAGCCCAACTACAAAGTCCATGGTGATCCACTCCCACTTCCACTCCGGAATCTCTATTAGCTGAAGCAATCCATTCGACCTCTGGTGCTCATACTTTACCTTCTTACAGTTGAGGCACCGAGCTACAAACCCAACTATATCTTTCTTCATCCACCTCCACCAATAGTGTTGTCTCAGATCCTGGTACATCTTCGCGCCACCCAGATGGATGCAATACCGCGAACTATGAGCCTCCTCTAGAATCAAGTCTCGAAGCCCATCAACATTGGGTACACAAACCCGACCCTGCATCCTCAATACCTCGTCATCACTAATGGTCATATCTCTGGCATCACCTCGCAGAACCTTATCCTTGAGGACAATCAAATTAGGGTCATAAAACTGACGCTCCCGGATATGATCAAACAAGAAAGACCGAGAAATCACACAAGCAAGGACTCGACTAGGCTCCGAAAGATCCAATCTCACAAACTGGCTGGCTAAGGCCTGAACATCCATTGCCATGGGCCTCTCCGCTGTTGGAAGGTAAGACAAACTCCCCAAACTCTCCGTCGCCCGCTCAAAGCATCGGCCACCACATTGGCCTTGCCTGGGTGATATAAGATAGTGATATCATAGTCCTTCAGCAGCTCTAACAACCTCATTTGTCACAAATTAAGGTCCTTCAGCTTGAACAGATGCTGCAAACTCCGGTGATCAGTATAAATCTCACAAGGCACACCATACAAATAATGATGCCAGGTCTTCAAGGCGTGAACAATAGCAGCTAACTCGAGATCATGGACATGATAATTATTCTCATGTAACTTCAACTGTCTAGACACGTAGGCAATCACCCTACCATGCTGCATTAATACCGCTCGAAGGCCAACCTTTGAGGCATCACAATAGACAGTATAGGACCCCAAACCAGTAGGCAATATCAAAACTGGGACTATAATCAAGGCTGTCTTGAGCTTTTAAAAGATCTCCTCACACTCTTCCGTCCATTGGAACGGAGCACACTTCTGGGTCAACCTGGTCATAGGTGTTGTAATAGATAAAAATCCCTGAACAACTCGACGATAATAACTCTCCAAGCCAAGAAAACTGCGGATCTCTGTAGTTGAGGATGATCTGGGCCAACTCTGCACTGCTTCCACTTTCTTCAGATCCACCTTTATCCCTTCACTAGATACTATGTGACCCAATAATGCCATGGAATCCAACCAAAACTCACATTTCGAGAACTTAGCATATAACTTCTTTTCCCTCAAAGTTTGAAGCAGTGTCCTCAGGTGTTGCTCATGACCTTCCCGACACCAGGAATATACTTGAATGTCATCAATAAAGACAATGATGAATGAGTCAAGATATGGTCGGAATACACTGTCCAACTTTCGAAATTCCATTCCGACCCCGATATCAAAATCTCACTATCGAACCGGAAAATTCAAAAATTCAACTTTTGGCATTTCAATCCTAATTAAGCTACGAACCTCAAAACATAATCCGAACATGCCCCTAAGCCCGAAATCACCCAACGGAGCTAACAGAACCAACAGAATTCCATTCTGAGGCCGTCTTCATATTGCTCCAACTATGGTCCAAATTCTAAGGCTAAAACTCTCATTTAGGGACTAAGTGACCCAAACACTCCGAAACACAAAACGAATCCTCCCGACAACTCACAATAGTAGAAACAAATACGGGAAATGCAGTTAATAGGGGGATCGAAGCGTTAATTCTTAAAATGACTAGCCGGGTCGTTACAGAAAAAATATTAGTTACAATATAAAATGTTAATTTATCATTTCATATAGTAGTATAGTCATAGGTAGGTGCATGTATATAGAAAAATAATTATATACTCTGTCGGTATACTTGTATACCATGTTGGTCAATATATGATACTTGAAAATCTTTTTTGTTGCTTTAATTGAATGTAATTGGATTGTATTTTTAAAATAGTAAAGTATAGCAATTATTCAATACTGATTCTCATAGAACTTTTTTTCTTACCCTCTGCGTCTTGCATGGAAGTCATGAGTATGATCATTTTATATGTTGACTTTAAAAAACTTCCATCAACTACAACTGTTGGCGTACAATAGATCCATCTTCTAATCGATGCATATATAGCTATGAATGCATACAAGAAGCTCCCATCTACTTCACTATGTAGTCCTGTCAGTAATCCTGGGTTAGCGTACTCGAACATAAAAAGATATGTTGGTATTTTCTTGTATGACTCACTTGGTGTTCCTCTCAATAATTGCATTTCTTTTTTCTTTTGATCACCATGCTTGCATGTAGCTTAAGTCCATACCATATGCTTTTTGGATGTATCTCTGGATATCTGTTGGTGTATATATGGTTTGCGGGTCAACAAGTTTATCTTGTACCACAACTGCAACAAAAGCTGAGACAACTTGCTTTTGTGACTAAAATCTCTTATCATTTGAACAACTATGGACATAATTGAAATCCGTCACTTTGAAAAAACTGATGCTCGCAGGCTTGATGCTTTAAGTCTCCAAGTGCATCTTTCATCAACGCATTCAAGGGTATACCTTTTTATAATACAAATATAGTTATGTATCATGTTTTATTGATAAAAAACACATACACAAATCCGTACAATTCTATACTCACATAGTATACTCATGTAGCATACCTATATACTATATCAGTATCATATTTTACTGATAAAAAATATAGACAAACTAGCACAATTCTATACTCACATAGTATACTGATTTAGCATACATATATACTATATTGGTATTATGTTTTACTAATAATAACAAACACAAACCAATAAAATTATATACTCGTATAGTATACTGATATAGCATACTTATATACTATACCAGTATCATCTTTTACTTATAATAAATACATACAAACTAGTACAATTCTATACTCGTATAGTATACTGATTTAGCATACTTATATACTATATCCATATCATCTTTTACTGATAAAAAAATACAAACACAAACCAATACAATTCTATACATACATAGTGTACTGATATAGCATAGTGATATACTATATCGGCATCATGTTTTACTAGTAAAAAATACACACACAAATCAGTATAATTGTATATTCACATAGTATACCGATATAGCATCCTGATATACTATATAGGTATCACATAGTTTTTTACTTGATAAAATGAAGACGAACCTTGTTGGGCATGATTTATTAACTCGATATTGATATTTTTCTGTAACGGCATATTGTTTCATAACGATTGCCAGCATGTTCTTGTCTTTGTAAATTTGTCCTTTTCCCATTTTTTTTATGAAATTGATCATTTATGATGTTTGAATCATCAAGTTCTATACTGGTGTCATCTCCTTCTTGTACATCAAACGTGCTAATCATATCACTACTTTCAATGTGTGCAATTTCTGATGAAATTGTAGTAATATCAAAACTGGAGGTAGTTGCAGCTATAGTATTATTAGCAAACGACACACATAGTGGGAGTGTTGTCATCCCTGTACTTGATTTTTCAATTTCATGTAAACACTAACACTCATATTGCTACAAATTGTAGTTGGTGGATATCCTTGAGAAATAGCATACTGAATAACTATTGTGTTACCATCCTTTTGCAGTTGCTTTGCAATTTCTCTGAGAAGTTGTTCAAATTTCTAACAAGTCTTTATTAGAATTGCATCAACATGAAAGTTTATGAAATTATGGTTATCACTCCATTCTCGTCTATGTTGTGGCAGAATTGGTATATTTTCCATGATTCTGAAGTTATAACTACTTTTATGTAAAATTGAATCTCGACAATGCAAATTTCAACCATGTTCATGTCAAATCTAAATTTCAACAAAAGATTTTTCGATATCAAATCAGCTATTATAATTCAAACCTCCAGATCTCCAAACTGGGAACAAAATTTTACCTAAAAATTCAGAAGTTTGAGCGCTAAAATTATGTAATACTTATAATTTTTGACACTGTGCTCAGCCAGTAAAATAAAAATAAAAAAAATAAGATGTGAATTTGAGCATCAATAGTTTTAGCATTTTCCAAAGTCAAATTAGCTACTTCTACAAAATTTAAGTAGAAAAACTCGAATTTTAAAGAGAAATTAGCATCTCCGCTATGTTTTTTCACACTTCCGATCTTCAAATTAGGGTGGCGATCTTCAAATCTTCAACAGATACTGGTGGAAATCTCATTTTTTGTGCGCTAATTTTCTGAATTTTCTAGCAACTTTTGCGTTTTTATAGGTAGGGCATTAGCATGGGGTAGTTGTTTTGAGATGCTAGTTTATTTATTGAATAGGTAAGGGATTATAATTATTTAATGGATACAATTTTTTTATGAATAGAGCAGGATAAATGTTTTAACTTTTATAAGTACTCCTTGTATGGGGTCAAATTTGGTTCTATACGTCTCTACGTCGAAGGGTACGCCCAGTAACTACACGTCTCTATGTCGAAGGGTATGGATCGAACGTAAGGATGAAGGCGATGTCAGTCAGAACGCGTCCTCGCTAGGAGGACGTCGACCACTTTTTGTATTTTTTTTATTATTATTCCAAGGAAGGCCTTTCTCTATATAAAAGGGATCTTTCCATTGTAATAGGGCATCAGTGTTATTCTTGAATAATACAACTCTCTCATTTTCTCCTACTCTCTCTCTATCTCTATCTCTAACGAACATCTTCTCTTGAGTTCATACTATCATCTTACAATATTAGATCTATAACAATAACATCATTCTTACATCTCTGGGTCTATTATAGTTGATTACGATTTGCCCTTTCATATTTTTGATTATTTTCTAGCTTGCAAAGTATATTCTTAACTTTTGAGTCAAACAATTTGGCGCCGTCTGTGGGGATTTCGAGAATCAAAATCATAGTATCCACCTAGAGATTAACCAACTACCTTTCTCTACACCACACGAAAACAAAAATGGCCGAAAACAATACTAGATCGAAAGCTATAGTGGGTGTCACAGCCAATCTTCTTGGTCCTCTCAAAGAGGCTAGTGACGATGTCATCACAAATGCAACCCCCAGCATCACACCAGGTGCAGAGATCTCATCTTCCCGATCCGAAAATCTGACGATCTTGCACGAAAAGAGAGCTTCCACGTCTGCTGCTAAAGAAGCACCCTCGGTGGTTAAAAAGCTACTGGAAGAGCGGCTAACAAGCACCCTAAGTGGCTTGGTTGAGAAATCACCGCAAGGCAACATCAGGCGTGTACCGACAGTAAATACCACCACTGCCATGGGCGAACCTGAGGTTACACAAGTAAATAACCAACCCATCGAGGCACAGATCAGCAATGGTACGCTAACAGCTATCCTAAAGAAGATGGAAGAAATGGAAAATGAAAACAAGGCACTCCGTGACCAAATGAAGGAACACCAGGAAAGGGTCGACAAGATCCCCGGAGCTCCCAAGTTGCTACCAAAGCGCGACATGGGAAGGTTCGTAGAACAGCCATACACCGAAGACCTTCAAGATGCCTCCCTACTTGAGGGTGTACGATGGAACCACCGATCCCGAGGACCATCTGATCCACTACGTCACTGCTGTGAAGGGCAACGACCTATCAAAAGAACTGGCACCGTCGGTGCTGCTGAAGAAGTTTGGAGAGACGTTGACAGGAGGGTCCTTGACATGGTACTCTCAGTTACCAGCTAAGGCAATATCAACATTCGAGGAAATGGCGGATAAGTTCGTCACCGCCCATGCGGGTGAGAAGAAAGCGGAAGCAAGGGTCAAAGACATCTTCACCGTCAGACAAACCATAGGAGAAGGGCTCAGGGACTTCCTAGCCAGGTTTAATAGGGTAAGGATGAGTCTGCCAAATGTATCGGAAGGTATGACGGTCGCCGCTTTCCAGAATGGGCTAAGCAGGGACTGTTCGAGGGCGACCAAGAAGCTGCTGAGTCGCCTCATGAAATATCCCCCTACCGCATGGGAGGAAATCCACAATGCCTATTGCGCCGAGGTACGAGCGTACGAGGATGATCTCAATGGGCCAACTCAATGGCTAACGATGATACACTCAGAAACAAGGAAAGATCGACGCAATGAAGGACGGCGAGAACAACTCCCACGCTCCAACAGAGACCGACATCAACCATACACCAGATCCTACCATCCGCCACCCAGACATACAGACGCATTACAGCGACACGTCGCCTCACTCCGAAATGAAAGAGGTACGCCTCCCTTATTATCAGCACATAACTCGTGTTTCCTTCAGAAATAGTATACACACTGGAGAAGCTAGGCATCGAGGTGCAGTGGCCACAGAAGATGAAATCAGACCCTGCCACAAGGAAATCAAATGTCCTATGTGAGTTCCATCAGGAACGGGGACACAAAACCAAAGACTGCATAGGCTTACGGCAAGAAGTGGCCAGAATGCTAAACCAGGGATACCTGAGGGAATTACTCAGCGACAAAGGGAAAATCAATTTTGCACGCGGACGGGAACAACCCCGCAGGCCGCCAAAGCCGCCTTCCCCAACACGAACGATAAACATGATCGTCGGAGGCGGCGACGACTCAATGATCAATCACATCAAATTCGCCAACACACACAGACTAAAGCGGACCATCGCCCATGAATGGTATGACGACTTCGAAGATAGTATCACCTTCGATAAGTTTGATGCCGACGGTTTGTCTTTCCCTCACTATGATGCTTTAGTTATTACTTTGCGTATCTCTGATATGGATGTTAAAAGAGTCATGACCGACGATGGAAGTGGCGCCTGTATTATCCACCCAAGGGTCCTTGCACAAATGGGACTCGAGGATAGGGTAATATTGCGCTGCATAACACTAACTGGTTTCAACAATGCAGTGGAATGGACATCCGGAGAAATAACACTACCCGTCTTAGCGGGAGGAGTCACGCTGGAAACAACTTTTCAAGTGATGAACCAAGAAACGACGTACAATGTCATCATAGGATGCCCGTGGATACACGCCATGTGAGCAGTTCCTTTAAGCCTTTACCAAGTGATCAAATTCCCTACCCCATAGGGAGTATTCAGTATTAGGGGAGAGCCACACACCGCCCAGGAATGCTACAAAATAGCTCAAGATTGCGCCCACACCCAACAACTGAAGGGGGCGAGTGCAGAGGCATAGCAATTATCCTTGTCGGGGGCTAAAGTCGACCCGACAGCAGACGCCATTAGAGATCCTGATGTCGTGGAAGCCTGTAAAGCAACGGTCGAAGATCTAGACCCAGTCCAACTGGACGACACCGACCCAACAAAGAAAGCCTACATCGGCCACAGCCTCGCCAACCCAAGTAAGTATCGTGAATTCCTAACTAATCATGCAGATATATTTGCTTTCTCCCATTCAGATATGCCGGGGATTCCGCGAGACATCGCCACCCACAAGCTGAATGTCGATCCATTACATCCGCCCGTGTGGCAAGTAAGAAGGGAATTCAATGCCGCAATCAATGAAGCGTTCAGCGAGGAAGTAGACAAACTACTTGCCAACGGCTCCATTAGGGAATCAAAGTACCCCCAATGGGTCGCCAACGTCATCATGGTCAAAAAGAAGAACGGGAAATGGAGAATGTGCGTAGATTTCACCGATCTGAACAAAGCGTGCACGAAGAATTCATTCCCACTACCTCACATCGACCAATTGATCGACGCCACCGCAGGACATGGGCTGTTGAGCTTCCTAGATGCCTACTCGGCTACAATCTAATCATGATGGCCAAAGAGGATCAGGAGAAGACGACTTTCATCACCCATCAAGGGACTTACTGCTACAAGGTAATGCCCTTCGAGCTCAAAATACAGGGGCTACGTACCAGAGACTGGTCACCAAGATGTTCAAAGAGCAGCTCGATAAGACTATGGAAGTCTATATCGACGATATGCTGGTGAAGTCGACAAGAAAAGAGGATCACATCGACCACCTGAAGTAATCCTTCCGAATATTGAGGAGGTACAGGATGAAACTGAACCCCGAGAAATGCCCTTCGGTGTAGCCTCAGGGAAATTCTTAGGATTTCTCGTATCATAACGAGGTATCGAAGCCTCAGGGAAATTCTTAGGATTTCTCGTATCATAACGAGGTATCGAGGTCAACCCAGATCAGATCAAGGCGATAGACGCAATACCTGAAAAGCTGAACAGCAAAAAACAGGTGCAAAAGCTGTCAGGGTGAATAGCCGCCCTATCTAGATTCATCTTGCGATCCTCCGACAGATCCCACAAATTTTTCAACGTACTGAGAAAGGACAATGGGTTACAATGGAAGCCTTGAGAAAACTGAAGGCGTACCTATCTTCACCACCACTGCTGGCCAAAGCAAATCCGGGCGACCCCCTGCTGGTGTATTTGGCCGTATCCGAGGTCGCCATCAGCGCAGCATTGGTTCGCGAGACCAAAGGTACACAATCCCCTATTTACTATATTAGCAAAACCTTAGTGGACGCCGAAACACGGTATCCACCCCTTGAAAAATTAGCTCTGGCGTTGGTCGTAGCTTCACGGAAGCTCAGACCCTATTTTCAATGCCACCCCATAAAAGTAGTGACAACCTTCCTCTTGAGAAGCGTCCTACATAAGCCTGAGTTATTAGGCAGGCTTACCAGATGGGCCATAGAGCTCAGCGAGCACGATATCTCGTATCTCCCGAGAACCTCCATCAAGTCGCAAGTACTCGCCGACTTCGTAGCCGACTTCAGCACAGAGATACTGCCAGAGGTGGAACAAGAAGCACATCGTGCCCCCTCCAACACCGACCTATGGGCTCTTTACACTGATGGTGCCGCTAATTCCTCAGGATCGGGTCTGGGACTCGTTCTCGAGGTCCCCACGGGCGAAATAATTTGCCAGTCCATACAATGCCCCGAGATGACTAACAACGAGGCCAAGTACGAGGCTGTTATTGCAGGTATAAAACTAGCCATCAAGTATGGAGCTCGACGACACGTTCTCCATTGCGACTCCCAACTCGTGGTGAACAAAGTCACTGGGACTTACCAAATCAAGGAGCTGAGATTGCAAAAGTACCGGTCAGAAATCCACAAATTAATGACTGAGCTCGACGAGTGCCGCTTCGAATAGGTTCCGAGGGCGCGGAACGCTGAGGCAGACGGCCTAGAAAAACTGGCCGCAGAAAAAATATCCAAAGCATGTTTTCTTAAACATTCGAAGTTGCGTCTTTGATAAATTCTCTTTCAATTGACGAATAATACGCAAGTTGGTATCCCAATCAACCTTTGATTTATAATGTAGGAGATGCCTTGGATATCAACCATAGAATATCCAAGGCATCTCCTTGTGCCTATGGACATAGATTATAAACCAAAGGTTGATTGGGATACCAACTGCCATGTTATTCGTCAATTGAAAGAGAATTTATCAAAGATGCACCTTCGGATGTTTAAGAAAACATGCCTTGGATATTTTTTGAATCTGCCACCAGTTATTGTGCAGATTCGGGTTATGCACCATTTGCTTATTAGAGAAGTACATCATGAGGTGAAAAATGAGATGCAATTTGTAGTGAGTGATTCTAGGTTGCGCTTTGGTTGGGTGAATTTGCACTTGTTGCAGGGCTGAAATGTAAGGTGATACAAGTATAGAGAGCATAAAAGAGAATAGGTTGATTTCAAAGTATTTTGGGACTGCATCTGTTACATTGGCCCAACTAGTAGATTGTTTTACGAAGAAGAAATGGGAAACAGATGATGATACGTCAAAGGTAGCAATTCTTTATTTTGTGCACAACTTCTTACTTTCTCAACTCAAAACAAGGTTATTTCGCGGTCTTACATCGATTTGGTTGAGTGCGGTGATTTTAATAATTATCCCTGGGGTATAGATGTTTATAACGCTACAATCGACTCGTGTTCCAACAAGTTTCAAGATAAGCCTTCTTTTTATAGACTCAGTGGCTTCCCGTTGACTTTACAGATTTGGTTGTATGAATGTTGCCCCAAGTTTGGATAGTCACTTTGCTGATCATAATGGAAACAAACGTCCACGAATTTTGAATTTGGTAGTCATGGGTCAAATACCGAATGAGCGAGTTGCTTTGCAAATATCTAGCTTTCAACGCGAGCAGGTAATTTTCTCATATTTTTATTGCCTCTTTTGTTGTTTTGGTATAGTAGTTTAGTCATGGGTAGTTGTACCAATACCCCAGATCAAGATATACTCTGTTGGTATACATGTGTACCATTTTGGTATCATATGGTAATAGGGATCTTTTCTGCTACTTATACTTTTAATTTTCTCATACTTTTATTGCATCTTTTAATGTTTTAGTACAATAATTTAGTCACATGTAGTTGCAGCAATATCTCAGATCGATGATATACTCTATTGGTATACATGTATATACCATATTGGTACCATATAGTAATAAAGGTCTTTTATCTTTCCATGTTTTATTATCATTTCTATTTCTAACTAGTGTGCTTAATAATTGCAGCTAAAGAACATCACCCCGACTGATGCTGAGAAGCAACTATTTTATATGTGTGGTCTAAACTTTGAAATTGAAGTTGATTGTACTGACAGTCAGCCTGACAGCCTTCAGGTCTTTGGCACTCAATTACCAAAGACACAAAGTACGCATGAAAGTACTGGAGGTGATTTCGAACCTACCAATGCTGGGGTAATGAAGGAGTTACAAGTTTTGAAGCTTTTTGTAGAGACCAAGTTTGAGAAGGTGCTTACAGCTATTGGTAGGCAGCCAATGAAACCAGAGGAAAATTCAGCGGTATTGATCTTTTATATAATATAATGTTATAGTATATTGTTCAAAGATGCAGTATATGCTTATAGGATACTATTTCATTCTTCACTTTTAGTGCAAATAGTATTCTTGTAATATACACAATAATAAAATTCTTATTTTCTCATTTTCAGCATAAGCAACAGGAATGATCCTTACTTTCGTGAGATGCATAACGATTATGACCAATTTGAAAGGGCGATGGTGGGAATGATCCTGTAGTTATTAGAGATAGCACGCCTAAAGCGCTTTCTAGTATGTAAATCACATATTTGATTTTTTTTTTTTTTTTTTTTTTTTGATAAGGTGAAGATTTTATTAAAAATAATATCAAGCTGATAATGTAAAAATACAAAGATACTGCTGGCTTAAAAATATTAAAATCCTAAGTGATCTAGCATGCCCAGCATATCATGAAAATTCATAACAATATTTCCATCTTTCCAATAGTACAAATAATGTAAACAACTATATTTCACATATTGCAGCTACTTCTTCTTGCCTTCAAAACACTTATTATTTCTTTCTTTCCATATCGTCCAAGCTATGCTAAGAGGAATATCTCTCCAAATCTTCTTTAAGGATACTTTTGGACATGGAAGTTCCCAACATTCTAATATATTCCTGAATTTCTTAGGACTTGCCCAAAGGATGCCAAAGTTAGTCGTGAACACGGACCACACCTGGCAGTAAATTAACAATGCAAAAAAAGATGGTCCACAGATTCACAAGCTTTCTCACACAAGTAACACCTGCTGCACATTATCCAACCCCTTCTCATCAAATTTTCTTGAGTCGGACATGCTTTATGTGCTACTAGCCAACCAAAACATGCCACTTTTGTTGGGACTGTAGTCTTCCAAATCATCTTCCAAGGCCACTTTTGTGCTTGCACCAGTTGGGTAGCATTTAATATTTTGTAGAGTGAACTAACAGTAAAAAAAAAAAACTTTTTTACTAGCTTTCCATAGTAGACTGTCTTCTTTTTCTGGCTATAACACCACTGATTGCATCTTCTGAATAAATATATCAACCTCATGTATTTCTCTGTCGAAGAGATTCCTTCTGAACTGGAAGTCCCAGCCTGTATCAGTAAATATATCAGCTAAGAGGATTTTTGGATTATTGGCCAATCTGTATTGGTTGAGAAATTGAAATTTCAGCTGACGAGAACCATCCCAATTATCTTCCCAAAGTCTGATTTTTTTTCCGTTGCCCTCTCTCAAGCCAACATACATGTTAAATTTCTCCCATAGGTTATAAATTTGTCTCCAAACAGCTACCCCATATGGAGTCTTCACTGTTTTAGGTGCAAAGAAGCCCTCTTTTCCAGATATCACCTCTATCACTGCTTTTCAAGGAGCTTTTTTCCCATCGTTTAGCCTCCATAGCCATTTTGCATAGCAAGCTTTGATTGTGACCTCTAAGATTTCTAACTCCCAGACCCCCTTCTTTCTAATGTTTTGTCACAATGCTCCACTTTACTAAATGATATTTTCTCTTTTCTGTATCACCTTCCCACAAAAATTTCTTCCTGATTTTATCAATTTTCTTCTCCACACTAGCTGGTATAGGAATCAGAGACATGATATAAGTTGGTATTCCATCAAGAACACTGTTTACTAATGTCAATCTGCCCCCAAGTGGTAAGTATTGCTGTTTCCAAGGAGCCAACTTTTTTTCACACTTGTCAATTACACCATTCCACACTCATTTCTCCTTGAATTTTGCACCTACAGGCAATCCTAAATGGGTAGTAAGGAGACTTTTCAACCTTGCAACCCATGATATCAGCTAACATATTAATATCACTGTCATAATTCAAAGAGAACATTGAACCCTTGGCCAGGTTTATGTTTAATCCCATCACAGCTTCAAAAGCCAACAGAACCACCTTCAAGTGAAGCACTTGATCTCTATCAGCCTCACACATCAACAAGGTATCATCAGCATAAAGACTATGAGAAATTTCTATACTAGTTCCTGAATGACCCTCCATTTTAAAGTCTTTTATACATTCGCTTCTCACACCAGTTTTAACCATCTGACTCAATGCCTCCATTACTAGAAGAAACAAGTAGGGAGACATAGGATCTCCTTGCCTTAAACCTCTTCGAGAATTAAAATAACCTACTGGACTACCATTGATTAGTATTGAGAACTTTGTAGTGGAGACGCAAAATTTTATTCACTGAACCCACTTACCCCCAAAATTCATCTTTTCAAGCAACTTCAGCAGGCAAGGCCAATTGACATAATTATAGGCCTTTTCTAAGTCCTATTTGAACACCACTCCAGGATATTTTCTTTTCAAGTTGTATTCTATAAATTCATTTGCCAACAGTGATGCATCTGCAATTTGTCTACCTTTAAAAAAGGTATTCTGATTCTTAGAGACCAACTTGTTAATTACCAGCTCCATTCTCTTAGTAAGGACTTTAGCTATCAACTTGTATATACTCCCAAGCAAATTAATAGGTCTGAATTCCTCTCGTTGGCAGCCCCTTTCTTCTTTTGAATCAAAGCAACGAAGGTTGAGCTAAAACTTCTAACAAATTCTCCTTCTCTATGAAACACCTCAAATGTCTTCGGAACATCTTCTTTCACAATATGCCGGCATTTTTTGAAGAAACACATATTAAAGCCATCTGGACCAGGAGCCTTATCCCCTTCTACCATTGTTACCTCTATTTCATCAAAAGGTCTCTCCAACCACTCTTTCTCTTGTTCACTGATGCTAGCAAGTTCTGAACAATTCCATGAAGGTCTCCAGCTTTCTTTTTCTGAAAAAAAAAATCTTTATAGAACTCAAGTATGTGGTTTCTAATCAAATTTTTGTCATATGTGAAGTCCCCATCTATTTCTAGCTTATCAATCTAATAATATCTAATATTCGAATTTGCTATTTTGTGAAAAAATTTGGTGTTCTTATCCCCTTGCTTAATCCATAAAAATCTGGATTTTTGCCTCCAATGTATCTCTTCTACCTTAGCTATGTGATGCAACTCATTTGTTAATGCATTTCCAACAGATTATTCTTCCTGTGTTACTATCATGATTATCATTTTGCTGCTCCATCTCCAATTGATGCAAGATCTGGTCTTTTCTTGTTCTCAAGTGCCCAAAAGTTTCTTTGTTCCGCTTCTTTAAATCTTCTTCCAACTTTCTAAGCTTTTTTGCTAGAATCACATTTGGTCTTCCTTGAAAATCATACGAATTCCACCATTTCTCCACTGTGCTTATAAAATTAACATGTTCAAACAACATATTTTCAAACTTGAAATACCCTTTACTTCTCTCCCATTCCCCACACTCCAATAGTATTGAACAATGGTCCGACTCCACCCTAGGTAGCACGCTTTGTTTAATAGTTTTGAAGGAACTATCTCATAGACGTGAAATTAAAAATCTATCTATTCTTGAGGCTAAATGTTCATTATTGCCTCTGAACCATGTGCACTGCCCACCATGTAAAGGAAGATCAATTAGCTCCATATCATCAATGAACCTTGAGAAATCTCTCATAGCCCTAGTATTTTTTGCCCTTCCAGTTCTTTCATCCTCAAACTTTGTGATATTAAAATCGCCTCCAACTACCCAAGGCCAATTATCTAAACCTGTAACTGCCTCAAGTTCTTTCCTCCTCTTTCTATCACAAGGCCCATATACCCCAGAGAAAGAAAATTTAAAATCAGAATTATTATCTTCCAGAAAAACACTTGCTGAATACTCCCCCACCAATTTCTCATTACAACTTCATCTCCATTTATCCCACATAAGTAAGATTCCATCACTATTTCCTCTTGCTTTAAGCTCTAACCAGTCTGTCCATCTACTTCACCCAGCCTGCCTCATCAAGGAACAATTGCACTGCTTTAGTTTTGTCTCGCTCAAACAAACAATATCAATGTTCCATTTTTTTATTAGTGACTTCACTAGCCTCATTTTTCTGCCTCGTTCAACCCTCTGACATTCCAGCATAAAATTTTAATCTTCTTTTATAATGGCCTATCTTCCTCAGTCTCTGCTTCCCGGCTCATCCCCATAAATTGAAAATAGTACTATTGATTATACTTTGATATGTTTCGTGTCTGATTTTGGTGGGGTTGGTCGAGACAAGAACCTCACCGCAAGTCATGGCGTAGTTAATGATGATTTGCGTTCTCGTAAAATGTTGTATATGAAAAAAAAATTATTCTTTTTTTATTTATTTAACTTTATGTATTTGTGCGTTCACTAACCTTTTTTTACCTTTTTTCAGCCCCCTTCGTAAATGAGCATAATCTTGGCTTGGATTCTAACTTTGAACTGTCTGCATTTGCAATTGATCAAATCACCGCGATTACATAAAAAGCAAAATATAAGCACACATCTCATGATGTTATAGTCTAGACCTGCTCGGGTGCCATCAGGAATCCCTGCACAGACATGACCAAATGTTGTTATTGAATCTAATACTGCTCCACAAGGTACAAATGTTGATGTTACTAATTCTAAAGTTAGTATTTAAATGAGAGATTTTGATAGTTTTTTAATTTAAGTAGTGATGTTGATAATGCTTTTATGTGTTCAGCATCTCGAGTTGATGTTGTTGGTCAAGTGGATGTTGGTGGGAGTAACGTGAATTTGCCTTCTGGTAATGTCTTATATATATATAACTTTGTACTCTTTTTTAAAAAAAATTCTTAATATATACAACTTTTTACTCTTTTTTTTAAAAAAAAAAATCTTAACATTGTATATTTGTTGATTCACTAGCATTTTCTAATTTAAGCTCCATGTCGACACAGGGGTGATCTTGACTTAGATTTTAATTTTGAATATACTGATTTTCAACTTGATCTAATTGCTGCCATTACACAAGGAGGGAGACATAATGTAAATCAATCTAGAAATGAACTGACAGCTCGTGATGTAAATAAGTCTAAACATGATCAATCAGTATCAGAACTGTTGTCCAGACACAAACAGATATTGAAACAACTCCTGTAGTTTTCACACGCAGAAGGCGCCCTGCAGCTATAAAACAATCGCCGTATAGGAATGACTGGCAATCTGGTGTTAGTGCAGTTGGGGGATCCTCAAAGGTTATCAAAAGAAGATTTCCATTTGTAAATGACATTTCAGTGGTTGTTGATTATAAGCTTACGACTACATTCTCAAACTGTTTTGAAGCAAACATGCAATTGCGAGAGAGCGCGTATTCGTTTCCATGTACTTTTGTTATCATGTTTTCTTAATTTTTGTTGATATTTTTCTTATCCATATCTTCTTTTATACGAAATAGGGAACTGTATTTATCTGGTGATTAAAAGTTGGACCCTTGTTTTGACTTTGAATTTGAACAGATTGATGATAAGACATTTTTACATACATTAAACTATTATGGCAAGCCATTGTTTAGCTCGGTATGCGTACTGCTTTTTATTTTTGTTGTTGCAGTAGTTCTTGCATATTGTTAGTGTTAGTCATCTTTTCTTCCTCTCTTTTTTGCAGCACTTGAATATTGTATTCTACTATCTTAGGAAGAAGGCGAAATATGAAATTAATATGCCAATTAAAGTCACAACTACTGATACTCTTTTTAACAATATCATTCATAGGGTTTTCACATAATTTGCAAAAGGTGAGAAACAAGATCATTTGATTGATAGATCAAACGGCATCATGGAGTACATGAAAGGATTTAGGATGCATTGTAACACTCCATGGCACAGGTTGATCGTGTCCTCTTTCCAAATAATTTGGCAGAAAAGTGGCATTGGATATTGGGGTGTGTATCATTCCCCAAGAGATGTTTTTATCTATATGACTCGCTACGTAGTCGAAAACACAAAAAAGTTATTCAAAAGGTGGCATAGGCATATGCTGTGTTGATCCCCCTATTTCTAGTTAGCATTGAATTTTATAATCAAAGAAGTGACATTGTAGTGCAAAATGGTCTGCAGTAGTCAACATTTCCCTTGTAAGTAGCTAGAACAGTCAAATTAAAAAGAGAAACACATCAACTTCTTGATGTTTAAGCAAGCATAGCTATATTAGAAAGGGATAAATCAAGACTTGACCAGCATTGCAGTCTCAATTATCAAGATGAAATGATGTTATTTTTAACCAGTTTATTCCACAACTGCTAAAGTTGCACTATGTTCAATCATGCTGATAAACAAACACTAAATGCAACAATATAGCAAGATGCGGCCCAGGTGTCAAATTTGAATGAGATGCAGATAAAGTATTCACACTTGCCTGTCAAGGATCAATCAAACAAACGCCTCAAGATGGATCAAAGATTTACCATATGCAGATTCGCTTGTTGAACCTTTAGATGGCCAACCATCGCCATATGATGCATAGTACCTAAAGCTTGTAATCTTACAGCCGTTGAATCATCATTACGTGTGTCCATTAAAAAGTCACAACCTCATTAGAAAAGGATAGCCAATGTTTGCAAAGCTCGGCAAGCAGATTCTCTTACCTTCAATTAAGCAAAAGAGAGTTATACTTGCATATTCCTTATTGTAAAGTTTCTAAAATTAGAGAAAGAGAAAGAGAAGTGACTCTCAGAAATGGCAACAACAAAAAACATTACCTCACTAAATTCATCCTCCAGCCCATGTACAAAAGCAAAACTAGCACTCGATGCTGGTATCCTGAAATTTTCTTAGCGTACTGGCCAGGGAAATTCATTTCTTTTGTTGCAGATGAAGATTTCTTAGATAGCGTTTGTTACAGAATATATTCCGAAACAATTTCAATCTTCCCTAGGGCAATAAAAACTTCAATCCTGACCTTGACACTCATGTCTCGCACCATTGAACGTAGCTGCAAGCATATCATGTAGAATGAGAAAGGTGAATCAAAAAGATATCTTGCATTATTGTTTATATGACCATTGCACAAAAAAAAAAGATAAAAAACACTATTATAAACATCTTATACTCAAACATTTGAAGCATTTACCAGGTATAGTTGAAACAAATTAGAAAAACGAGAAGAGAGAGTGAGAGAGTACATGCTGGCTAATTCGGTTTCACACAATTTGATTCACAAGATGATCATGGCAAGATTCAGACACCTCATGGCAACATTGTCATTAAATTAACAAGAGAAGTATCTCCAACGGTTTCTTCTGATCTACCTCCGAACCTAATACAGTAAATGCAAAATGACTCATAACAAATGTTAAATCTCTATTAATATTTATCAAGAAGTTCATTAGCGGACCAATTTGGGTGCCATCTACCTCTAGAAGCATCATAATTTCCATTAAGTTTACTTCTTGTGTTTGCTTCTTTTCTTATCTGTAGGTATTTACCTTATTCCATTTCAAAAGAAGGGTGGCAAGGGTGAGATATTAACAGAGATGAATTTCATGTGACACCCAATCAGAGAGTTAAATGGAAAAGAAAAAAAAATACCTGCAGAAATAATGCATCAGACCATTCCCTTTTACTTCTCTCTTGTTTAGATGCCACAATTAACTGCCCGCATGCACTAACCTGGATCAGTGACAGGAGTAAAGAATTAGTCAATGATTATAAATATCCTCTAAGCAGTAAAGTCTCTGATCCTCAGACGTTAATTTTCCTACAGCAGAGAAAATTTAATGCAACAGTAAGTAGGAACAAATGTACATGAAAATTTCAACAGTAAACAAAAAATGTACATGAAACTGAACCAATTGAACAACAAGAAAGACCTTGTGTATCTTAAAACAAAAACTTCAGCATTTTATTTCAACACGAAACCTTTAAGGGTTGTTTGGTTGGTCTAGGGAGGAGATTTAATCTCCGCATAAAATCCAACATTATTTTAATGTGGATTTGCTTCCTACTTTTGTTGTTTTCATAAACAAAAGTTGCATACGTTATGTAGAAATCTATGTACATCATTTTATGCGGGATAGAATGTTAAATATGAATGCGGATTTTAGCAATGGAGAAGCCACATAATCATAAGGGTGGTCATCAGGGGTTGGCCTGGTGGCAATTGACTTGAGCCTTGGGGTTTGCTCCCTTTCAAGGTCTCAAGTTTGAAACCCACTGGGTGCAAACAATTTCTGAGGGCCATCGGACTGGGTAAAACCTGAATTAACCGTGGTGCACTTGCGGGAAACTCCTTGCCGAGGGCCTGTGCACCCCCGGGATTAGTCGGGGCTCGAAGAGACTCGGACACCCGGTGCAAAATCAAAAAAAAAAAAAGGGTGGTCATCGTCGAAAAATTACACTGTGTAGTGTGTACATAGGTTAAATATTAAGTTTTAGAAGTATATAATGCATATTGAACACCCTTTGTCGGAAATTTTTTTCACTTTTTTAAAATTTGAAGACCTTTGAAGAAATTCCTAGCTTCGCCACTGGGTTTTAGTAATACATGGACTAAAAATACTCAAATGACAAAACTAACCCTCATTACAGTATACAAAATGTTTATTTTTTTAAAAGTAAACACATGTTTTTTCGATCATCTTTTGGCCCAATAAACACAAGACAAGCATCAAATACAGTCATCTGAGCAAAATCCACAACAAATCGTTGGTATAAAAAAGGTAAAAGCCAGAGTTAAGTTGTCACAAACCTAATTCTAGCACAGAAGATAACTAGTACTATTTGACAACACTTATTTATTCCATTACTGACACATGCCAAAAATTCATAATTGCAACATAATTAACCAAAGAAGAACATATAATTTAGTTCCAATGAAATGTAATATAGAAACTGGCCAAGAACAAGTCTTATTCAATCACAAATAAACATCTTTCTAGCAAGAGCCTCATCATACTTTATCAAGACTAAAAGAACAGCCTCATCATGACCTACAGCAATAGAAACACCTACATACACAATTATGCCTCTATCCAAGCTAGTTGGTTTGGTCATACAATCTCAAATATCCATTGCGCTCCATTTGCACCTATTTTTCATGCTAAGATTCAAAATTCTGAAAATTTTTAACACGAAAGGATCTCTATAAATTTTCTACTAAGATACAAATAATTCATACATCCCAAATAGCTTTTTTCCATAATGCAAATACATCTCAAGCAGTAATATATACACATCAGACTTACTCAGCTTTCGGAGATCTTACTGCGCGAACAGCAGAGCATCGCACTGAGTCCTCGGAGTCAAACAGAAGCTCAATAGCTCGAATATAGCAACCGTGGATGAGACTTTCATCTTCCACAACAATGCACTTGCACAAATCAGCTAATCCATCCAAAGCAACACCACGAATGTACGGATAGGGGTCCTTCGTAAATCCTAGCAGAACCGTAAGCAAAACCAACGGCCGTATGTCAAATTTACTCACATTCAAAAGCAACCCATGGCGAACAGAAATACAGGGACGAAGAACGAGTGAGAGGAATATCGATTCATCGTTGACGTTGATATCTGAGATGGAGAGACACGCGAGGGCATCGGCGAGTGAGCGCGCGGAAGTTGAAGGGAGGAGAGAGAATTCACGGACGGTGGATATGAGGTTGTGAGGGAGGTGTGGACGGTGATGGAAAAGTAGAGAGAAGAGGTGGAGAATGTGGTGGCTGAGAAAAGGATTCGTATTAGGGTTTTTGAGAGAGAGCGTTAGGGTTTTGAGTATGGATGAAAGTGTGGAGTCGGAGGTCGAAGGGTTGACGATGAGAGAGAGGGCTTGTAAGAGAGCTTGAGGCCTGATGTTCTCGTTGATCTCCAAATTCCTCTGGAGGTGGTGTTCCATCGGCGGATGACGGCGGCGGACAGGGACGGTGATTCGTCGCCGGCGAAGGGTTCTCTTTATTAGTTACTCCCTCCATTTCAACGAGGTACTTGCTTTTTAGTCCATTACAACATAAATAATTATATTTTTAACGGAATAGGCTTTAAAATGTCGTATCACTTTGGGTTGATCTCGGCCGTTGATCACTTTAGATCTAACGGCGAAAAACTAATTAGCCCTTTACTATATCAGTGTCTGAAACAGACCGCCCTACCCCCAAAAGCCCCCTCACTTCGTCTCTCCCAATCTCTCTCTTACCTCTCTAAAACACCGCCGCTGGCCGCCGCCGAAAATCGCCTCACGGTGGCAGCGATACTCCAAATCTCCCCAAAACGATACCATACAACCCCTATTCTCTTCGCTTCTTGAACCCAACATCAATTTCCCCAAAAACACTCTCAAACTCCCCGGATTTCAGATTCGAGTTTCAACCTCAAAACCCTAAGTCACCCAAATGCCACAAATTCACACCCTACAATCCTCGCACCCCTCTAAACCCTGAACTACCATAAATTCCCTTCGAATCAACCCCAATCTGGTCGAATCTTAAATCTAAGATTCCGAAAGAAAAAAAACGAAATTTTCTTTTCTTCCTTTCTTGGTCAGTTTGTTGGAGCGGGTGAACCCAAAACGTCCATTAATTGACTGTTCTTGTTAAGAAAAATCAATTAATGGTTGTATAAGTTCACGTTTTCTTCTTTCAAAAGTTCATTAACGGGTCCAGTCCAAAACAGCCCTAGGTAATTTCTTTTCCATATTTTGTTTTCTTTTTCTTTTCTTCTCTTTATGTTATCTTCTGCTTTCTTCCACTTGTTTCTTTCTTTTAGCATGTATGACTTAGATAATGACAGTGTTTTCCTTTTAATTAGTATTATCTGTTGGTTTCATGTGTCAATTGAAGCATGCCGAATATTGTAGTTTAATCTCGATTATATCGGATTTAGAATAATTAGGGTTAATGTTAGATTTTTTTATAAACTGCCTGATTGTTCTTTTTCTTTTATAAACTGCCTGATTGCTCTTTTCCTTCTCCATGTTTCTGTTTATTTCCCTCTTGTGTTTATTTGTTTATGTTCAGTAAGATGATTAGGATAGTTTTAATCAATCCCCAAAGGGTTAATTAACAACTCATCAGACCTGTTTTCAATTTAGCTTTAGAAACCTTAGCTCGGCTGTTTAACTCGTTTGATTGGCAATTTGATTAGTTTAATTTTTGGAGTTTTCTTGGCTTCACCATCCTGTTTTGTTTTTATTTAAAATAAAGGTTTTAAAATTCAGTTTTCCTGTTTAAGTTTAACTTGTTAAGTCACTAGTTTAGGAGTAAATGTTTTGAATTAAGCCCTAAAATACTCTTAAGCCTAAAATTCTTTTCAGAATTAAAAGGACTTTGAAACCAACCTAGAACCCCTAATGCTGGAACCTTCTGGATTATTCTAGGAGATTCCACAAGAGTTTTTGAAATCAGAATTTAGGCCAGGGCTATTTGGAATTGAAATAAACCAGCAAATGGGAGGGTAAAACTGAATTTTTACATAGGCTAATATCAGAAGGTTCTAGGTCTTTGGACAGCTGCCCCATTTTTAGCAAAGATGTTGAAAAGTGAGTGGGAAAAAGGACAGACATCTGTAAAAAGATGTTGTACTTTCTGATTTTCAGAAATTTAGGTTAGAATTTCCTTTTTGATGCCTTTTTATGTACTCTATAAAAGAAAAACATTCACTCACTCACACACACACATTCATCATCATTCTCTGCATAAAAGTTTTTTTTCTGAAAAAAAACATATCAGATTTCAGGAACCCTAAGAAATACACTCTAAAAAGTTCAGTTGTCTTACTTTTCCTTTGATTTTAGCAAACTTAAAGAACTTCTTCGGGGATTAATGGTTTTGTCACCCCTCCTTTTTTTACACACCTACCCCGAAGGATGATGTATAATGAAGTTTTTCCATTTAAAGTGCATTATTCGAAATGAGATTATTTATTTATTTAGAGTCGCCACTTGGGATAGGTTTGGCTTTTGGTGTCCCAAGTCATCGGTTTAATTTAAATCTCAAATCGAGGAAAATTTCAACTTCCCAATTGGAGTCTGCGAACCAGAAATTCTGAATAAGGAATTTTGTTGACCTGAGGGAAGGTGTTAGGCACCCCCGGATCCCGTGGTTCTAGCACGGTCGCTTAAATTATTATAATTGGCAAAAATCTGATTTTAATACATGTTTTTAACTTATGTGCTTTTTAACTCGAAAATCGCTTTTATTATTACTTTTTAAAGAGAATTGCAACGTCGTGAAAACGCATCTCGAACCACGTCACATAAATGCACCCGCGGTTTTTGACACATTTCGACTTCGTTGGGATTTAGATTTGGGTCACATAAGTGTGCACCCGAGTTTAGGAAGATGAAATTATTAAACATGCGCCTAGAGCGACTAACGTCTTTTCAACTTTGTGGGAGGCCGTGAAATTCGCTAAACGGCACGCCCTAAATTCTAAGTATTTTTAATCGACCAATTAATGAGGGCCCCGCGCTTTGTGTGTTTTTGTTTGGCGAGGCTCACCTCAGTTTTATTATTTAAGGTCAACTTAGAGCAAACTAAAATTTTCCATCTATTATTTGTCTCTAGGAGGGCTAAATAATTTACATTTATAAATTCAAGCCTCAAATTCAAGTCCGAATTCAAACAAAAGGGAGGACCCTCTTAGTTTAAACCCGCCACCTAATTCGACACCCAAATTTATATTCGCAAATTAACCTCCGTGTCCCTAGTATGATTTTAAAGGATTTTCAGCTCCTATTATTTGAATTTGTAAAACCTGGCCCAATATAAATGGTACTATAGACTGCCACTCGTGTGGTTCTATAAAATGGAAGTTATGACAATTAAATAGTAGTCTCAATTCAAGAGGTGAGCTCACGTTAATAAATGACTTAACAATCCTGGGTTGGATATTCCTTTTTTCAAATTAATATTGATTAGAAGAAGTAATATAATTACGAGCTACGGTTGTTTGAATGCTTGCACGAGATCTTCAGCATATCAGATACGAAGACAAACGGCTATCTCCAACTTTTAGTAATCAATTTCAACAAGTTAAAATCAAATATTCTACAACCTCATATGAAAAGAATCACGTATGTGTATATATATATATATATATATATATGGTCATTACTCATAATTGGTCAAACCTCAACCAACTAGTGCAATGAAAACAGTCCTAACAAAAGTATATAAATGCACAGTCGATTGTTATGTTAATACAAAAACCGGAACTAAACTATACTAAACAAATACATACAACAAACAACATTTATCTAATTATTAACAGCATTGATCTAACAAGCAGGCCTCCGTGAATCAAGTTTGTTCTATTTCCAACTTTGAAAGTTACATCAAGGTAGATCCAAGTGTGTACCTGGGAATGGAAATGCAATAAAAGGAGAAATCAACAGCAGTTCAAAACGCAGTAAAAGATCGGCAGGATCACAGCAGTGCAGCTCACACAACCAGCAAATAAACCCAGAATTTGAATCAAATAATCCCAGATTCAATTCGAAATCAGTTCAGAAACTTTGACAACCTGAAGTACTGAAGTAGGAACACTGAAATTAGGAATTCAACTTTGAAACTTGGAATTCATGAAGAACCTTTCAATAGAATAGTAACTTCAGTTTTGTGCCCCTTTTTTTTTAGCTTTTTCTACTATATTTTTGTATGTTTTTGGATTTTTGGCAGGGATTAAGATCTAAAGTGAAGGTTTCTAAAGCTATATGATTGCATATTTGAACCTCTTGAGTGTTGAGGTTCAAATTTTAATTTCAAACTTGAGAAAGGGGATTTTTTAGGGGAAATTAAAGCTGGGAGGGATTTTGGAATTTTAGAGCTTCTAAAACCTCTTAAAGAAGGCATTGGGGTTGTCCTTTATAGGCAAGGAGTGAGGCAGAATGTTCTGGAAGCATTTTCCTATTTTCCCCCTTTTTAATTTTCAGAAATTGGCTATTAGTCCCTAATTTTATGACTTGTTACCCAAGTTACTGCATTAAAATGTAGAAACTTACACTAAGGCCCCCTTCTAGAAGGCCCTAGGGTATTCTTTTAGCTACGAAAAACCTAAAATACCCTTGTTTGAGTTTTAAAATTACCATGTCTTAACAAACCCGCCCTTTCCCATGCCCAAATTACCTTTGACTGTTCTTAAAATTACTAACCCAAATAACCCTTTTACCTTAGTTAAGATTTAACTATAGTTGAATCTAGTGGGTCTAAATCAGCTATATCCAAATCCTAAGACTAATTAAACTAATAAAATGAATACTGAATTAAAGAACAGTCAAAAACTACACTAATTAAACTAACCAAATGTTAATTCAATCGAACAAAATCAAACACTACTCAAACAGACTTGAACCTAGAATTTAACAGGAAACAAAATCAAATTATATACTACAGTACTTATCAGAATTGCCAAACACCTAACTAAACTACAATTCGACTCAAAACACAATATCAAAATTACTGTAACTCAAAAACAATTTAACAATTGAAATTCGATTGAGACAGAGCTAAATATACGAACATCAAGGTCAATCAAAAATAGAACAAAAATCGAAATTAACTGACATGAAATAATTAATTAACTTCAATTTAAATTGAAAACAAAGCAAATAAGAACATAAAAAAAAAGAGTTGAAAAACTCGTTGATTTCGGCTTCTTTGGGCAAACCTTGAGTTTGATGAATTTCTTTGACATATTGGGTCATAACCGCCTTTAATCATGTGTTTTCGTAAGAAAACACATGATTAAGGGCTATTATAGCCCAAAATCAAAAGACATCCCCAAATTATAGAATTAGGGTTCCTGGCCAAATTTTGATTAAAAATTCGAGGCCTTCTGGTGATATTCGAAAGGAAATAGTTGCATATTTGGGCTGAGGGAGTTAAGGAGATTCAGGGGTGTAAGTTTGGTTGAATTTGGATGAGTTTGTGTTTTGGCCGGACTTTTAGATTTAATATTTGAGAAGATAGGCTATGAATTGAAAGCAGTGGTTTTGGGGGTTGAAAAGAGGAGTTCATGGGGAATCTATGGTATATTTTTGGCAGCGTTTGGAGCTTCGCCGCCGCCGCCGGCGATTTCCGATCGGCGGCGGACGGCAGAGGCACGGTGGGGGAAGGTGCCGGCGTTACAGGAGAGAGGGTTGGTACGAGGAAGGCAACGGGTGTCTTAGGGTTTGGGTGTATTTTCAGACAGTTTTATTTAAAATTGAAGGATCAATCATGGCCGTTGGATGAGGGAATATCAATGGCCCAGATCAAATGATGCCAAACGGTGTCGTTTCATTTAAATGATGGGCAGGCCGGATTTTTTTTTGGACTGGGCTTGGGATTTGGTTCGATTTTAGGTAACCTTTGGGCTAGAATTAGAATTTGGCCCAAAAATTTAGTCTTTTATCAAGACCAAGCTTTTATTTCTTTCTTTTCCTTTTTGTACTTTTTTTTGTATTTTTCTTATTATTTTTTTTTGTATTTTCTGATTTTATTAAATGTAAGATCAAACTAAAAGACCCAAATCAAATCTAAAATTATACTAATTAATTTTCAAAATTAGTTAATTCCTAATTTAAAAAAAAAACTAAGCCAAAAAAATGTAAAATGTAGAATTTTAAAATTGTAAAAGGACTATTTTTGTTATTTTTTCTCTTATTTTAGTAATATTAATTGGAAAAAATATAAAATCGAATTCTAAATGCAAACGTACTATTTTTGTACTTTTTATGAATTATAGCAACTAAAAATGCACACAAGACATAAAATTATGCAATTAATTCCTAAAAATTCAAATAATAAAAGAAAAAATTCTAATTCTAATGAATTTATAGGAGTAAATTAAGCGTGGCAAAAATCACGTGCTCACAAGTTTGAAGCTAAAAATTTCTCTTCTGGGGATCTATTTGGTTGTTGTTCATTGCTGTGTTTGTTTAAAGCTTGGTTGAGCTCCAGATCTGGTTATTTGACCTCTCATTTTGGTCTTCTGCTGTTCTTCTTTTCTTTTCTACCTCTAGGTATGTGGTTGTACCTCCATAATTTACCATGGAATAAAAATATTTGTTTAATACATGCTTGAGCACATGTATTTTGTGCTGAGTATTAGATTCTGTTGTATATGTTTAGGACTGTCTAGATTTCTATTACATTTGACTTGCTAAATTAATGTTTGGACTGATTATGTCATAATCTTGTTTGATTTAACATGTTATATAGGATTCCTTCTTTCACTAGTCCTTGATGTTATTCATAATGATGATATCCTTGCTAAGGAGTACTTATTTGAGAGATGAGATTTTAGGATTTAGGCAATATTAAGGATGTAAATCTGATTACCAGTTGGTCAGATTTACTCCTGAAAGGTGCAAGCACAATGAATGTTGGCTACAAAGGGCAGAAGTATGTTGGTTCTATGACTAGATGCAACACCTAAATTTTGTAACTAATTAGGACTCGTTCAGATTTGGGAGGCTGTAATTAATAAGGCTGTGTTTTGTTGCTATAATGTTAATTGATCCATGATATTTTCTTTATCATTTTTGTTCAATATAGTTTGAAGTTGTTCTATCATGTAATGAGCAAGTTAGTTAAAAGATTCTAATTATCCACATTTGTTTAGTACTCTATTTTCAGCAGTATTGAAGCGACTGCATATTTAAGTTCAATATGACTCATGAATAAGTAGGTGTAACGACTCGGTCAGTCGTTCTGAGAGTTATAGCCCAGTTTCCCCCATTTCTATTTCTTTATCTATTGTTTAGCTCTGTTGAGTTGTATCAAGTTGGTAAGTTTGGGTTCGAAGTAGTTTTGGAGTGAAATGATCACTTAGTCTCTTAGTTAGAAAGCTAAGTTAGAAACGTCAACCAGAAGTTGATTTATGAGTAATCGAATTCGGATTTGGATTTTTATGATCCGGTTAGCTTCGTTGGGCGATTTTAGACTTAGGAGTATGTCTGAAATGTAATTTGGAGGTCTGCATTAGAATTAGGCTTGCATTGCGCAAGTTGGAAGTTTAGAAGTTCTTAGGCTTGAATTCGAGGTTGATTTGGTGTTTTGGTATTGTTTTGGGTGTTTCGAAGGTTCGACTAAGTTTGGGTAGTGATATATGACTTGTTAGAATTATTGGTTGAGGTCCCGAGTGCTTCAGGTGAGTTTCAGATAGGTTTAGGTTGTGTTGCGCTCGTTTTTCTTATGTTTCGATACCGTTTCTTCAAGCATAAATGATATCATATTGAACAAATGAGCATGAGCTCCGATTTCTTTATTGATTGAAGCATTAGATCCGTACTGTAATTACAGGCCTGTAGAAAAAAGAATCTTCAAATTTGGACATCGTATGAGGATTTAATGGTCATTTTACTAAGAATTAAGTTGCCAGATTTTTCAGATTAATTACGAAATACCCACTGACATCGTATTTAAAAATCTGCACTATTTGCAAATATTAAAACCTACATATCTCCTTCGTTATGAGGTCAAATTGAGTGATTAAAAAGCCTAGCTTGATTAGAATTTCACAAGGAATTCATTTGAGGCATAAAATATGAGTTTTGGGATTATTTGATACGAGAAACGAGGCAAAATATCTGGCAGAAAAATATACAAAATAAGGGTTTATTCATTCGATCATATTTTGAGTTGGGGAACTCGGATTTGGGCAATTTTGGAAGCGATTTGTGACGACCCGGCCCGTCGTCACGTGAGTTACCGCCCCATTTCCCTCATATTATGTTTCTCTATGATTTAATATCAGTATTTGAGTTGATCGGGTAGAGTTTGATTGGTTTTAGTTGGAAATGAGGCACTTAGCCTCTTAGAAGGAAGCTTGTTTTGGAAAAGTCAACCGGAAGTTGACTATATAGTTAGAGGGCTCGGATGTGACTTCCGGTGGTTCGGTTAGCTTCGGGGGATGATTTGAGACTTAGGAGTGTGATCGGAATTGAATTTGGAGGTCCGATGTAGAATTAGGCTTGAATTGGCGAAGTTTGAATTTTGACGGATTCCGGTTGATAGGTGAGATTTTTATCCAGGGGTCGGAATAGAATTCCGAGAGTTGCTGTAGCTCCGTTAGGTATCTTTGGATATGTGTGCAAAATTTCAGGTCATTCGGACATCGTTTGGTCAGATTTTTGATCGAATGTGAGTTTCGGAAGAATTTGATAAACTTAGGCTTGAATCTATGGTGAAATGATGATTTTTGTGTTGTTTGACGTGTTTTGATAATTGGAACAAGTTCGTATGATATTTTGGTGTATGTTGGTATTTTTGGTTGAGGTCCCGGGGGCCTCGGAATAATTTCGGATGATTAACCGGGAAGTTTGGACTTAAGATTTGCTGCAGAAATTCACAGCAGGTGCATCCCAGTTTTGTTCATCACGTTCGCAGGGGCAGTCTCGCATTCGCGTTCGCGTAGTTATGGTATGCCAGTTCATCGCATTCGCGTAGAAGGGGCCAGGGGCCCTGCCTAATTTGGTCAATGCGTTCGCGAAGTATGGAACGCGTTCGCGGATGAGGGATAACTTGTGCATCGCGTTCGCGGGGAGAGGGACGCGTTCGCGAAGGTATAAAACTTGGAGCACCGCGATCGCGTGTTGGGTTACGCGTTCGTGTAGAGTAGTTTGCTGGTCAAAATAATTTCTTCATCGCGAACGCGGGGGTCTGACCGCGTTCGCATAGAGTTAATGAGTGCTGGACAGTAGGGATTTTAAATCATTTTGTTCCGCGAAGGTTAGCCATTTTCCACCATTTTTGCACCACCTTGAGAGCTTTTTGGTAGAGTTTGAAGGGGATTTTGACGGGAAGTGATTGGAGGTAAGTCTCGTGGCCTAGAAACACCATTTTATTGAAGATTCAACCTTTAATTCTTAAAAATTTGGGTAAAAAAATTGGAAAAACTAGGGCTTGGTTTTTGGAATGTAAATTTGGAATTTGAAGGGGCATTTGAACTCCGATTTTGATGAATTTTATATGTACGGACTCGTGGTGAGACGAGGAATATGGTGATGTGAATTTCATAATTTTTTCGAGAAGCGGGCCCGGGGCTCGGGTTTTGCCAACTTCGTATTTTGGGTGTTTTTCGAGTTCTTTCAACTGGGTCAGGTCCCATTAGCTTATTTTAACGTATTCCTTGTGATTTTGGTCAGATTTTACACTCGAGGAGGTCGATTTGCGAGGAAAGCGCAAGACGAGCTAGGATTTCGGCCGGCTTGAGGTGAATAATGGTTATGAATGATGTACTGAGGGTTTGAGACCCTGTATTTGCACTATGTAGTGCTATGTTGAGATGAGATACGCGTCGTACGATGAGCGTGGTGATGTTACTGCTAGGTATTTGGACTCGATCCATCCCGATTGATGACTCTACTGTACTTTGACTGATACTGAGCTTATATCCGTATATTTTAGGCTAGTTGCCATGTTTGGGGCCTTGTGCTGATCTGTAGAACCCTTAGGGAGCATGTTGAGCTAATTGACCTCACTTTACCTGTTGAAAAAAATACTCTCAGTCATATCCTTAACTATAAAACATAATATGAACCTGTCTTAGCAATTTGCACTCTAAATGAGGAATACCTGGGGTTGAAAACCCCGTCTTAGATGAGTGGGCCCAAGAGGCCAAGTCTATATTAACTGAGAGGGTTCAAGGACCCCATAGTGAGGGTATTTGATATGCACCGAATCGGGCTGTACGCCGCAGCAGTATATACATATACATATATGGATCGGACTGCACGCCGCAGTAGTATATTATATGGATCGGACTGTACGCCGCAGTAGTATAATATGGATCGGACTGCACGCCACAGTAGTATATTATATGGATCGGACTACATGCCGCATTGATATATTACGTGGATCGAACTGCACGCCGCAGTATTATAGCGCTTGGGCTGTAGGAGCCCCTCCGGAGTCTGCACACACCCCCAATGTGCGCAGTCGACTATTATTATTGGATTGGGCTGTGCGCCGCAGCAGTATATACTATAATTGGATCGGGCTGCACGCCGTAGCAGTATTATGTATGGTCGGGCTGCGTGCTGCAGCAGTATTGGTAAATTGTCGGACTGTAGGAGATTTTCACCATTTTTCCTTGGTTAGCTGACCTTTACTGCCTTTACTGTTGGTTAAAGAACTGTGTAGTGTTCTTACAGGATTTCCTACTTTCAATTGTTATTTATTACTATTACTCACTGAGTTGGAGTACTCACTTTACTCCCTGCACCTTGTGTGCAGATACAGGGATCCCGGAGGCATAACTGAGGTTATTGTTGCTGCCTAGTTCAGTTGTCGGAGTCATCGAGGTAGCTGTCGGCGTCTGCAGGACCCGATTTCTCCTCTTGTCTTTTCTTTTACTTCCGCACCTAGACTTTCATATGTATAGGATGTTGCTCAGCTGTATCTAGAGGCTCTGACTCATGACGCCAGATTTGATATGGGCTGTTTTGATATTATTGTGGTTTTCGCACAGTTTTTATTACTATCACAGACTGAGATTTTGCTTAATTGATATTTTAAATTTAATAACTGATAAGAAGCTTTGTAACTTGGGTTGGAGAATGTTCTAAAGGTTGGGCTTTCCTAACAAGGTGTTGGGCGCCATCACGACCGGGGTTTGGGTCGTGACAAGTTGGTATCAGAGCCTAGGTTACCAGGTCTCGCGAGTCATGAGCCGGTTTAGTAGAGTCTCGCGGATCGGTACGGAGACGTCTGTACTTATCCTTGGGAGAGTGCAGAACCTTTAGGAAAAACTTCATATTCCTAAAATTCTTGTTGTGCGAATTTGTTGATCCGAGGACTAAACTTCTGTATTATATTCTCTCGCAGATGGCGAGAACACATACTATCGGATGTGGCGGACGACCACCATTGCCACCCACTAGAGGCCGTGGATGCGGCCATGGTCGTGGTCGAGGCAGAGCAGTAGAGGCAGCACCAGTTGACCCACCGATTGCCCCCATTCAGGATTAGCCTCCAGCTGTAGAGACTCCAGCAGCACCTGCTCAGGCACCAGCTGTGCCTATCGTGATACCGGGTCTTCAGGAGGCCCTAGCTCAGATTTTATCGGTTTGCACTGGCTTGGCTCAGGCAGTCTCGGCCACTACTGCCGCAGCTACTTCTCAGACCGGGGGTGGTCATCAGACCCCCGCAGCTCGCACGCCTGAGCAGGTAGTACAGGGTTTGCAGACACCAGAGGCGCCACCAGTTCAGCAGGTTGCCCCAGTTCAGCCAGTTGCCCCGGTTCAGGGTGATGGGGTTCCAGTGATGCCAGACGACGAGTAGCATCATCTTGAGAGGTTCAGCAGGCTCTCACCTCCTACTTTCAGCGGTATTCTGGGCGAGGATGCCCAGGGTTTTCTCGACAAGTGTCGACGTATGCGTCAGACAGAAGGGATCTTAGAGTCGAGCGGGGTATCATTTACCACCTTTCCGTTCTCAGGAGCAGCCTTTACATGGTGGGAGGCATATGAGCGGCGTAGGCCGGCAGGTGTAGTGCCGTTGTCATGGCAGGAGTTCTCCACTATCTTTCTGGAGAAGTGGGCACCACGGTCGCAGAGAGAAGAGCTGCATAGGCAGTTTGAGTGGCTTCGTTAGGGAGATATGACTGTGACGCAGTATGAGGTGAGATTATCAGAGTTGTCTTGTTATGCTCCATGGATGGTCCCGACTGATCATGAGAGGATTAGACGGTTTGTGGACGGACTCATTTATCCCATCCGTATTCTGATGACTCGAGAGAGGATCCTGAGCCATACCTTTGAGGATGCAGTGGATATTGGTCGTGATATTGAGATGGCTCGCCGTCAGGAGCGAGAGGAGAGGGAGGCCAAGAGGCCTCAAGGATCAGGTAGCTTCAGTGGTGCTCCGTCTAGGGGCCAGGTTCAGCAGAGCAGAGGTCATTCTTTCAAGCCTCCTCAGCCAGCTCGCTCAGAGTACCGTGGGTCATCTTTTGGTCGGGGTTATCAGGGCTCTCAGCAGAGTCAGCCATCTCTTAGTACAGTTCCAGCGCAAAGTTCATCTCATGCCCCATCTGTTCAGGGTTCATCCCGGCCGAGTGCATCAGCTAGCCACTCTGGCGCGAGGGGTCCCCTTCAGTCCCAGTCCCCAGCACTCGGGAGTTGCTATGAGTGTGGTGAGTTTGGGCATATGCGGAGGGAGTGTCCCCGCCGTGCATCCAGTTCATCTCAGCAGAGGGGCCAGCCCTCATTTTCTGGCCCAGTATCTTCAGCACCTGCCCCGCCAGCTAGGGGTCGCCCCAGAGGGGGAGGCCGATCGGGTGGTGGTCAGGCTCGATTCTATGCTCTTCAGGGCGGGTCAGATGTTATTGCTTCATATGCTGTTATCACAGTTATTATTTCAGTCTGCCACATGGATGCCTCAGTTTTATTTGATCCTTGATCTACTTATTCCTATGTATATTCATACTTTGCTCATTATTTGGGTACGACCCGAGGGTGTCTTGCATTACCTGTGCACGTATCTACCCCGGTGGGCGATACTATTATTGTAGACCATGTATATCGGTCCTGTCTTGTTACTATTGGGGGTCTGGAGACCCGAGTTGATTTGTTGCTGTTGAGCATGGTAGATTTCGATGTTATTCTGGGCATGGATTGGCTATCTCCATGCCATTCTATTCTAGACTGTCACGCCAAGACAGTCACATTGGCTATGCCGGGTATTCCGAGGATTGAGTGGTGTGGTATGACTGACTATGTTCCCAGTAGGGTGATATCCTTCCTAAAAGCCCAACGAATGGTTGGGAAGGATGTCTATCATACTTGGCTTTTGTGAGAGATGTTGGAGCTGAGACTCCTAGCCTTGATTCTATTCCCGTTTGTGAGGGATTTTCCAGATGTATTTCCAGCAAACCTGTCGGGCATGCCACCGGACAGGGACATTGATTTCGGTATTGATCTGGTTCCAGGCACTCAGCCTATCTCTATTCCTCCCTATCGTATGGCACCAACTGAGTTGAAGGAGTTGAAGGAGCAACTTCAGGAACTCCTAGATAAGGGGATTATTCGTCCTAGTGTGTCACCGTGGGGTGCACCGATCTTATTTGTGAAGAAGAAATATGGCACAATGAGAATGTGTATTGATTACAGGCAGCTGAAAAAGGTGACAGTGAAGAATAAGTATCCACTACCCCATATTGATGACTTGTTTGATCAGCTCCAAGGAGCGAGGATATTCTCGAAGATTGATCTTCGATCAGGCTATCACCAGCTGAAGATTAGGGATTCTGATATTATGAAGACAGCCTTCAGGACGAGATATGGGCATTATAAGTTTCTAATTATGTCTTTTGGGCTGACTAATGCCCCAGCCGCGTTAATGCATTTGATGAACAGTGTGTTCCGGGCGTATCTGGATTCATTTGTGATTGTGTTTATTGATAACATCCTGGTGTACTCGCGTAGCCAGGAGGAGCATGCTCAGTATTTGAGAGCAGTATTGCAGAGATTGATAGAGGAGAAACTTTATGCAAAGTTCTCAAAGTGTGAGTTCTGGCTTGGGTCTATGGCTTTTCTGGGGCACGTGGTGTCCAGTGATGGTATTCAGGTTGATCCAAAGAAGATAGAGGTGGTGCAGAGTTGGCCTAGACCGACCTCAGCCACTGAGATTCGTAGTTTCCTTGGGTTGGCAGGGTATTATCGCCGGTTTGTTCAGGGATTTTCTTCTATTGCGTCGCCCTTGACCAAGTTGACTCAGAAGGGTGCTCCATTTGTGTGGTCCGAGGAGTGCGAGGAGAACTTTCAGAAGCTCAAGACAGCTTTGACCATGGCTCCAGTATTGGTATTGCCATTAGCTTCAGGTTCCTACACTGTGTATTGTGATGCCTCGAGAGTTGGGATCGGGTGTGTGCTGATGTAGGAGGGAGGGTTATTTCATATGCTTCTCATCAGTTGAAGCCCCATGAGAAGAACTACCCTGTGCACGATTTGGAGTTAGCAGCTATAGTCCATGCTCTGAAGATTTGGAGGCACTACTTGTATGGTGTTTCTTGTGAGGTGTATACTGATCATCGCAGCCTTCAGCATCTGTTCAAACAGAAAGATCTTAATTTGAGGTAGCGGAGGTGGCTTGAGTTGCTTAAGGATTATGATATTACCATATTGTATCATCCGGGGAAGGCCAATGTAGTGGCTGATGCTTTGAGCCGGAAGGCGGTTAGTATGGGCAGCTTGGCATATATTCTAGTTGGGGAGAGGCCCTTTGCAGTTGATGTTCAGGCGTTGGCCAATCGGATGGTGAGATTAGATATTTCAGAGCCGAGTCGGGTGTTGTCTTGCATTTTTTCTCGGTCCTCCTTGTATGACCGCATCAGAGAGCGCCAGTATGATGATCCACATTTGCTTGTCCTTAAGGACAGAGTTCAGCATGATGATGCCAGAGATGTGACCATCAATGACGACGGTGCGTTGAGGATGCAGGGCCGGATTTGCATGCCCAATGTGGATGGGCTTCGGGAGTTGATACTAGAGGAGGCCCACAGCTCGCGGTACTCCATTCATCCGGGTGCCTTAAAGATGTATCAGGACTTGAGACAGCATTACTGGTGGAGGAGGATGAAGAAGGATATTGTGAGTTATGTAGCTCGATGTCTCAACTG
>MU760408.1:75244-87081 GCA_026770625.1 Nicotiana glauca
GCGCACTTCATTCCAGTATGTACTACTTACTCTTCGGAGCGGCTGGCAGGGATCTTTATTCGGGAGATTGTCAGGTTACATGGAGTTCCAGTGTCTATTATCTCGGATAGAGGTACTCAGTTCACTTCTCAGTTCTGGAGGGTATTTCAGTGGGAGCTGGGTATGCAAGTGGAGTTGAGCACATCATTCCATCCTCAGACGGACGGACAGTCCGAGCGCACTATTCAGATTTTGGAGGACATGTTGCGTGCCTGTGTTATTGATTTTGGAGGTTCATGGGATGAGTTTTTGCCGCTTGCAAAGTTTGCCTACAACAACAGTTATCATTCGAGCATTCAGATGGCCTCGCATGAGGCGTTGTATGGTAGGCGGTGTAGATCACCTATTAGATGGTTCGAGCCCGGTGAGGCTAGATTATTGGGGACTGAGATGGTTGGGGATGTTTAGAGAAGGTAAAGTTGATCCAGGAGAGGCTTCGTACAGCACAGTCGCGCCAGAAGAGTTATGCGGACCGTAAGGTTCGTGATGTGTCTTATATGGTAGGCGAGAAGGTCTTGTTGAAGATTTTGCCCATGAAGGGTGTTATGCGGTTCGGGAAGAAAGGGAAGCTGAGCCCGAGGTTCATTGGGCCTTTTGAGATACTTAGGAGGATTGGAGAGATGGCATATGAGCTTGCTTTACCACCCAGCTTGTCTAGTGTGCATCCGGTATTCCATGTATCTATGCTCCGGAAGTATGTTGGGGACCCGTCTCATGTGTTGGACTTCAACACGGTTCAGTTGGATGATGATTTGTCATATGATATGAAGCCGGTGGCTATTCTGGGTCGACTGGTTCGAAAGCTGAGGTCCAAGGATATTACTTTAGTGAAGGTGCAGTGGAGAGGTTGGCCCGTGGAGGAGGCTACTTGGGAGACCGAGCAGGAGATGCCGTGTAGATATCCCCACCTATTTGAGACTCCAGGTATGTTTCTTGACCCGCTCGAGGATGAGCGTTTGTTTTAGTTGGGAAGGATGTGACGACCCGACCCGTCGTCATGGGAGTTACCGCCCCGTTTCCCCCATATTATGTTTCTCTATGATTTAATATTAGTATTTGAGTTGATCGGGTAGAGTTGGATTGGTTTTAGTTGGAAATGAGGCACTTAGACTCTTAGAAGGAAGCTTGTTTTGGAAAAGTCAACTGGAAGTTGACTATATAGTTAGAGGGCTCGGATGTGAGTTCCGGTGGTTCGTTTAGCTCCGGGGGATGATTTGAGACTTAGGAGTGTGATCAGAATTGAATTTGGAGGTCCGGTGTAGAATTAGGCTTGAATTGGCGAAGTTTGAATTTTGACGGATTCTGGTTGATAGGTGAGATTTTTATCCGGGGATCGGAATGGAATTTCGAGAGTTTCTGTAGCTCTGTTAGGTGTTTTTGGATATGTGTGCAAAATTTTAGGTCATTCGGACGTCGTTTGGTCGGGTTTTTGATCGAATGTGAGTTTGGAAGAATTTGATAAACTTAGGCTTGAATCCGTGGTGAAATGATGATTTTTGTGTTGTTTGACGTGTTTTGATAATTGGAACAAGTTCGTATGATGTTTTGGGGTATGTTGGTGTTTTTGGTTGAGGTCCCGGGGGCCTCGGGGTGATTTCAGATGATTAACCGGGAAGTTTGGACTTAAGATTTGCTGCAGAAATTCACAGCAGGTGCAACCCAGTTTTGTTCATCGCATTCGCAGGGGCAGTCTCGCGTTCGCATAGTTATGGTATGCCAGTTCATCGCGTTTGCGTGGGCTCAGTCGCATTCACGTAGAAGGGGCCAGGGGCCCTGCCTAATTTGGTCAATGCGTTCGCGAAGTATGGAACGCGTTCGCAGATGAGGGATAGCTTGTGCATCGCGTTCGCGGGGAGAGGGACGCGTTCGCGAAGGTATAAAACCTGGAGCATTGCGATTGCGTGTTGGGTTACGCGTTCGTGTAGAGTAGTTTGCTGGTTAAAATAATTTCTTCATCGCGAACGCGGGGGTTTGACCGCGTTCGCATAGAGTTAATGATTGCTGGACAGTAGGGCTTTTAAATCATTTTGTTCCGCGAAGGTTAGCCATTTTCCACCATTTTTGCACCACCTTGAGAGCTTTTTGGTAGAGTTTGAAGGGGATTTTGACGGGAAGTGATTGGAGGTAAGTCTCGTGGCCTAGAAACACCATTTTATTGAAGATTCAACCTTTAATTCTTAAAAATTTGGGTAAAAAAATTGGAAGAACTAGGGCTTGTTTTTTGGAATGTAAATTTGGAATTTGAAGGGGCATTTGAACTCCGATTTTGATGAATTTTATATGTACGGACTCGTGGCGAGACGAGAAATCCGGTGATGTGAATTTCGTAATTTTTTTGAGAAGCAGGCCCGGGGCTCGGGTTTTGCCAACTTCGTGTTTTGGGTGTTTTTCGAGTTCTTTCAATTGGGTCAGGTCCCATTAGCTTATTTTAACGTATTCCTTGTGGTTTTTGTCAGATTTTACACTCGAGGAGGTCGATTTTCAAGGAAAGCGCAAGACAAGCTAGGATTTCAGCCGGCTTGAGGTGAGTAATGGTTATGAATGATGTACTGAGGGTTTGAGACCCCGTATTTGCACTATGTAGTGCTATGTTGAGATGAGATACGCGCCGTACGATGAGCGTGGTGATATTACTGCTAAGGATTTGGACTCGGTCCATCCCGATTGATGACTCTACTGTACTTTGACTGATACTGAGCTTATATCCGTATATTTTAGGCTAGTTGCCATGTTTGGGGCCTTGTGCCGATCTGTAGAACCCTTAGGGAGCATGTTGAGCTAATTGACCTTACTTTACCTATTGAAAACATACTCTCAGTCATATCCTTAACTGCAAAACATAATATGAACGGATCTTAGCAATTTGCACTCTAAATGAGGAATACCTGGGGTTGAAAACCCCGTCTTAGCTGAGTGGGCTTGAGAGGCCAAGTCTATATTGACTGAGAGGGGTCAAGGACCCTATAGTGAGGGTATTTGATATACACCGGATCGGGCTGCACGCCGCAGCAGTATATACATATACATATATGGATCGGACTGCATGCTGCAGTAGTATATTATATGGATCGGACTGCACACCGTAGTAGTATATTATATGAATCGGACTGCACGCCACAGTAGTATATTATATGGATCGGGCTGCACGCCGCAGTGATATATTACGTGGATCGGATTGCACGCCGCAGTATTATAGCGCTTGGGCTGTAGGAGCCCCTCCGGAGTCTGCACACACCCCCAGTGAGTGCAGTCGACTATTATTATTGGATTGGGCTGCGCGCCGCAGCAGTATATACTATAATCGGATCGGGCTGCACGTCGCAACAGTATTATGTATGGATCGGGCTGCGCGCTGCAGCAGTATTGGTAAATTGTCGGACTGTAGGAGATTTTCACCAGTTTTCCTTGGTTAGCTGACCTTTACTGCCTTTATTGTTGGTTATTGAATTGTGTAGTGTTCTTATAGGATTTCCTACATTCTGTTGTTATTTATTGCTATTACTCACTGAGTTAGAGTATTCACTTTACTCCCTGCACCTTGTGTGCAGATACAGGGATCCCGGAGGCATAGCTGAGGTTATTGCTGCTGCCTAGTTCAGTTGTCGGAGTCATCGAGGTAGCTGTCGGCATCCGCAGGACCCGATTTCTCCTCTTGTCTTTTCTTTTACTTCCGCACCTAGACTTTCATATGTATGGGATGTTGCTCAGTTGTATCTAGAGGCTCTGACTCGTGACGCCAGATCTGATATAGGCTGTTTTGATATTATTGTGGTTTTAGCACAGTTTTTATTACTATCACAGACTGAGATTTTGCTTAATTGATATTTTAAATTTAATAACTGATAAGAAGCTTTGTAACTTGGGTTGGAGAATGTTCTAAAGGTCGGGCTTGCCTAACAAGGTGTTGGGCGCCATCACGATCGGGGTTTGGGTCGTGACACGATTTCACCATAGAGATTGGGGTAAGTGTTCTCTACTTGATTTTGGTTATATTTCATGAATCCAGCTTCGTTTTTGGGATTTGATTGATGATTTCAAAGTGAAATTGAGAGAGTTAGGGTTTGAGTTTTGGAGAGTTTTAAGTGAGGATTTGAGGGACCAAACGGAGTCCGATTTTGACGAATTTTATATGGTTAGACTCGGGAGAGGACTAGGTTTATTATTCTGTCATTTTTGACTAATTTTGAGACGTGGGCCCGGGGGCCCGGTTTTGGCTGATTTTGGATTTTTGGCCTATTTTTGTAGTTTTTCTAATGGAATTATTATTTAGCCCATGTTGATAGTATTATTCTGATTTGGGTTAGACTCGGAGCTTTTGGAAACCGATTCCAGAGACGAGGGCATCCCGGAGTATGATTTTACGCGGGTAAGGTAAGTAACAATTTTAACTCTGGCTTTGAGGGTATAAACCCGGAGAAATTGATATCATGTAATACCCACGCTAGGTGACGGGCATGTGGGTGTGCACCGCGAGGGATTGAGACTTGGTCCATCCCGTGAGGCCTAATTGATATCATGTGATGTTATGTGTTTACTTGTTGTTGAACTTGTTTGCCTTCATGTTAGAGATCATGTTTAGGTTTTATTCACGCTCATATTATTTGTACTCAGTCATAGATATTATTGTACATGTTTATCTCAGTCTCTATTATTTGCTAATATGCTTTGATACTTGATGTGGGTTGTGTTCCCTTATTTATTGATGATGGTGAGGCTAGTCAGGTACATGATCGAGTGAGGCCGAGGGCCTGGTTGTGAGGATATTAATACTATAGCATGTGAGTTGTCCACGTAGCACGTGAGTTGACCGTGCGGGTCCAGGTATTGATACCATAGCGCGTGAGTTGTCCGCGTAGCACATGAGTTGACCGTGCAGATACAGGTATTGATATGATGGCACGTGAGCTGTCCGTGCTTAGCACTTGGGCTTTGGGAGCCCCTCCGGCGTCTGTACACACCCCAGTGAGCGCAGAGTATTGAGTGTTGAGTGTTGAGTGTTGAATGCTGAGTGTGAGTGTTGAGTGATGGAGTGACATTGCTGTGAGGTTGCATTTACTTTTGCTGTTGCTGCATTTATCTGTTAAATTTCTTTGTGGCATTTGTTGGTTTTATGGAATGTACCTATTTTCTTCATGGTTATTGTAAATTGTGAAAATAAATAATTGGACTGTTTTGCTTAGCTTGTCACTACTGCTTAGTTCCTTAGTTATTTCTGTTACTAATGAGGTGGTTGTACTCATACTACACCCTGCACTTTATGTGCAGATCCAGGTGAGTTAGAGCGCGGCGATCGTTGATTTCAGGCCAGCTATCTGTGGAGATTGCAAGGTAGCTGCTAGCGTCCGCAGGACCTGCGTCCGTAGGACCTTGTTACTCCTCTTGTCATTTCTTCTTTTAGACCGTTATATATCTTAGTTCATTGTTTTAGACGCTCATGACTTAGTGACACCCCGATGTTTGGGACTTATTTCCGTATTTTATGTTATTTATATTTGGAGTGCGTTTAGTTTATCAGGAATTAAATTATTGGAAATGTTTTATTAAATTCTTATAATCAAATTAGTAGAAATATTTTGGAAATAGGCTTGCCTTGTAACACGATAGGCACCATCACGACCATGGTTAGATTTTGGGTTGTGACAGTAGGGTTCAAATCTTCTTTTATTAATGTCACGACCCGGATTTCCCGCCCTCGGGAGTCGTGATGGCGCTTACTCGTGGAAGCTAGACAAGCAATTAGTATAAAATCATTACCTTCCTTTTTATGTAAACATGTTCAACAATTTAAAATAAAAAGTGATTTAAGCAGCGGAATAAAATAAATAACCTGAAATGCGGAAGAAGAAAAACTTAATAATTCAACCAAACACAGCTACACAATCTGAAGTACAAAACTACCCAGAATTTGGTGTCACAAGTCACGGACTATCTAAGAATACTATAAATAAGGTCTGAATGGAAATACATAAGTCTGTCTCTGAATAAGTAAAAACAAAAATAGGGAAGATAGGAGGAGACACCAATGCCCGCGAACGTCTGCAGGACTACCTCGGGTCGCCTGAATGGACTGAAGACAGCATCCTCACTGCGGTCCAAACGCTCCGGTATCAGTATCGGCACACAATGCAGAGTGTAGTATCAGTAGAACCGGCCCCATGTGCTGGTAAGTGCCTAGCCTAACCTCAGCGAAGTAGTGACGAGGCTAGGACCAGACTACCAAATAAACTTGTGCAGTTAAGTCATATACAATAGAAATAGAAGCAGATAATTACAACTAAAGTTGGGCGGGGGAACATGTTGTGGGGAGTAACAGATAACAACAGAACAATAGTAGAGAAATGTAAGGAATACCATAAATCAATTACCAGCAAAGATAAGGAAATAAGAAGAACAAGTACACATGTAATAACGTTGCAGGCGTGCAACCTGATCCCATTTCATATAGTATCGTTGCAGGCGTGCAACCCGCTCCCATTTCATATATTTCTGTTGCACGCGTGCAACCCACTCCAATTTCATATATTTTCGTTGCAGGCGTACAACTCGCTCCCATTTCATATATTTTCGTTGCAGGTGTGCAAGCCGATCCCATTTCATATATTACCGTTGCAGGCGTGCAACCAGCTCCCATTTCATATTTTAACGATGTAAGCGTGTAACCCGCTCCCATTTCATATATCAATACCAATCATAAAAGAATCCCAGCAAGGGAATAATAGCATAATAATAACATCCCGACAAGGCAACAATAATATCACAACAAACATCCCGGTAAGGGAACAATAATACCACAACAACATCCCGGCAAGGGAACAATAATGATAATCCTCACATGAAACACAATAAACTACAATGGAGTCATAACGATTACAATACAAGACTTACTGGCATGCTTGACACCGACGTATAGATACTCGTCATCATGCCTATACTTCGTACTCCACAGTTAGCACATAGCAGATAATACACAACTCCTAATCCCTCAAGCTAAGGTCAGACCAAACACTTACCTCGATGCTACGAACACAATTTAAGCCTCAACTATCGCTTTACCTCTTGATTACACTACCAACTTGCTCGTATCTAGCCACACGTTACTTAATAATATTAATAAGTGCTAAATGAATCAATTATAATGCATGGAAATGAGTTTTCTAAAGTTTTTCCTAAAAAGTCAAAAATCAACCCCGGGCCTGCTTGGTCTAAACCCGAAATTCGAACCAAAACCCGATTACTCATTCACCCCCAAGCCCGGATATATAATTGGTTTTGGAATCCGACCTCAATTTGAGGTCTAAATACCCAAATTTCAATATTCTTAGGTTTTTTTCAAAATTCCCAATTTCACCATGAAAACCCTTGATTCTAGGATGAAATCTTGTAAAAAGAAGTTAAGGAGTAAAGAAAATGAGTTAGAAATTACTTACTAATGTTTTGGAGAAGAAAGTATGTTTGGAAATTGCCTCTTACGTTTTTGGAGTTTTTAAAACTGAAAAATAACTGAAAGTCCCATTTAAATATACCCCTCTCAGACCCTCTCCGCGGACCGCACAAAAAGGATTGCGGCCGCGGAGCTCACCGCGGAGAATGTTGACTGTAGTGACATGCTATAGTATTTTAGCCATAACTTTCTCTACAAATTTCCAAATTGTGATTTCTTTATTTTTCTGGAAACTAGACACAAATAGCTACAACTTTTGTTTTTAAATAATCTCAAAATTCCTTGTAGATAAAAAGATAGAGGCTTTCGAAGTTAGACTAGTGAACTTGCGGATTCTTCCTCACTGCGGACCGCACAAAATCGAGTGCAGCCGCAAAGTCCCTACCGCGAACCGCACGAAATCTTTTGCGGCCACAAAGGCCCCT
Source organism: Nicotiana glauca (assembly GCA_026770625.1). Lineage (NCBI taxonomy): Eukaryota > Viridiplantae > Streptophyta > Magnoliopsida > Solanales > Solanaceae > Nicotiana > Nicotiana glauca. The sequence continues at coordinate 83,150 of MU760408.1, forward strand.
CCGCGGTAGCACAAAATCATTGCGGACCGCACTTGCGGGTTCAGAGATCTGCAACTTCTCTAAACCTGTAACAGCTATGTTTTAAGTCTAAAACATCCCGGAACCTATCCGAAACTCACCCGAGCCCTTAGAACTCCAAACCAAATGGGCATACTGACTTAAAAATATCATATGGACCTACTCATGCGATCACATCATCAAAATAACATGCAAAACCATAAATTAAACCTCAAAACTCAACATTTTTATCAAGAACACTTAAAGTTCATAACTCTTCAACCGGAAGTCCAACTCACGTCAAATAAACTTCATTTTTCATCAAATTTCATAGTTATCATTTAAATACTACAACAAGTTTGTACCAGGCTCCGAAACCAAAATACGGGCCTGATACCAATATTTTCAAACATTAATTCTTTTCTTCATTTCTTGGATAACTCAGCAAAACAATTTCTTTCAAAAATTGATTTCTAAGGCTTGGGACCTCGAAATTTATTTTCGGGCATACGTCCAAGAACCATATTTTTCTGCAGACCTCCCAGGATCATCGGGACATGGATCCGGATCCGTTCACTAAAAATGTTGACTAAAGTCAACCATAATCAAATTTTTAACTCCAGAAATTTTTATTTCTTATATTTTCACATAGAAGGCTTTCTAGATATAGGTCCGGACCACACATGCAAATCGAGGTGATATAAAAAAGAGGGTTTTAGGCCTCGGAACACCGAATTTATTTCTAAAATAAGTGATGACCCTTTTGAGTCATCACAATTAATACTCATAGCATGTTAATGGTTAAACTTAGAATATGCCCTTTATTTGTGCTGAAATTTTCAATATCCTGGGCTTGCATTTTGTAGCCAAGACTTTAAATTCCTTTAACGTTATACGACCTTTGTAAATCTATTTGAAATACAAACCTATGATATATGGTAAAAATTGCCCCATTTTAACTTGTAGCCGCTTTGTCTTTCTGTTCGCACCCGTACACACTTTTTAAAAAACTTCAGCTTCCCTTTATTTCGTGACTTTTAGGATTTTATAACTGTCAAAAACTTCAGCTCTAGAGCTGAAGTTTTCCGGTTACAAAGACAAAAATTTCAGCTCTAGAGGTGAAGTTTTCTAGTACAAAAGAAAAACTTCAGCTCTAGAGCTGAAGTTTTTGTCTTTGTAACCGGAAAACTTCAGCTATAGAGCCGAAGTTATTACAACTTGGATACGAGGTCAATTATTTAATCATCTAAAATTTTTGAGGAACCTGCTGATGAATGTCTTGACCTTTTGCTTGACATCCTTAAATTAAACTTAAATGTCTTTTATGTTCTTTTCTACAATTGGCTAATAGTTGTCTCCTTTTTTTATATATATATATTTGTTTAGAACAAGTGGAAAGCTTATAGCTGGTCAAGGAAAAAGGTAGAGTTTCGTAAAAGGAAGAGCAAATTAAGTAGTAGCTGATAGTGGAACTTTGGAAAGAAGAAGAAGAGAAGAAGTTTAGGTAGTTAGAAATAGAGTATGAAGAGAAGAGAGCTGAAGTTTTCCAGTACAAAAGAAAAACTTTAGCTCTAGAGCTGAAGTTTTTATTTTATAACTGGCAAACTTCAGCTCTAGAGCTGAAGTTTCCCTGTTACTAAACAAAAACTTATAAAATAAAGCTTCAGCTCTAGATCTGAAGTTTTTATTTTATAACTGGCAAAATTCCCGGTTACTAAACAAAACCTTATAAAATAAAACTTCAGCTCTAGAGCTGAAGTTCGCGAGTTACAAAACAAAAACTTCAGCTCTAGAGCTGAACTTCAGGCCCGACTACTAAAATGCTGGAGTTTTGTGTGATTGCCTTTGCTAATTCAGGCCCGTGTGCTAAAGTTATGTGAAAAAGCGGGTACACTTGCAATTTCTTTTGCAAAGCGGGCACAAGTTAAAATGTGGCACAAAAAGCGAGTATAGATGCAAATGCCCCTGATATATGTCATGTACTGTTAATGTCATTAGCCAATTCAAATGCCTCGATTATTTCTATGTAACATCCCTTGTATGAATCATTTTAAGTTGGACAACCTTTGTTTTCGCTTTCAAAAATGGCCGAAAACATGTGACGACCCGGCCCGCCGTCACGTGAGTTACTGCCCCGTTTCCCCTTATTGTGTTGCTTCATGTTTCAATATCAGTATTAGAGTCGATCGGGTGTAATTGAATTGGTTTTGGTCGAAAATAAGGCACATAGCCTCTTAGAAGAAAGCTTATTTTAGAAAAGTCAACCGGAAGTTGACTATGTGGTTAGAGGGCTCGGATGTGAATTCCGGTGGTTCGATTAGTTTTGGGGGATGATTTGTGACTTAGGAGTGCGATCGGAATCGAATTTGGAGGTCCGGTGTAGAATTAGGCTTGAATTAACGAAGTTGGAAATTTGGCGAATTCCGGTTGGTAGGTGAGATTTTGATCCGAGGGTCGGAATGGAATTTCGAGAGTTACAGTAGCTTCGTTAGGTGATTTTGGATATGTCTGCAAATTTTCAAATCATTCGGACGTTGTTTGGTCAGGTTTTTGTCTAAATGTGCATTTCGGAAGTTTTGATGAATACTAGGCTTGAATCTGATGTAATTTATTGGTTTTAGCGTTGTTTGACGTGTTTTGAGCATTGGAACTAGATTTTATAAGATTGTTGGATGTGTTGGTGCTTTAGGTTGAGGTACCGGGGGCCTCGAGGTGATGTTGGATGATTAATCGGGAATTTTGAAGTTTTGCAACAGGTCTGTATTTGAAGCTTCTGGTATTTCCGCAACTGCGGAAAAAGGATCGCAGGAGCGGTTCCGCAGATGCGGCTAATTGGTTGCAAAAGCGGTCCCGGAGAAGGTCTGGTATTTCCGCAAAAGCGGAAGAGTTTACGCAAAAGCGGAAGAGTTTCCGCAAAAGAGGACACCGCAGAAGCGGTCCTGGGATTTTTTTGATGATACCGCAGAAGCGGTCAAGTAGACCGCAGAAGCGGTCGTAGTGGGTTTAAGTGAAACCGCAGAAGCGGTCTAAAGGCCGCAAAAGCGGTCCCGCAAAAGCTGTAGCGGGACCGCAGAAGCGAAAATCGCTGAAGGGTTTAATGGAACAGTGTCTTCGAATTTCAGAAGTTAGAAAACATTTTGGGACTTCGGTAAGAGGCGATTTTGGGCGATTTGAAGAGATTTCGAAGGAGATTCCATCAGGTATGAACTTGTAACCTCAAATAATGTTGTTATGGTATAAAAACAAGGATTAAAGCACTGAAAATTAGAGGAATCAAAGGGTAAAAGTGGAGGTTATGGCTTGAAGCCTAAGAGAGTCTAAAGTGACGATTTGAGGGGCCAAATGGACTCCGATTCTTGTGTATTTTATATGTACGGACTCGTGGTAAGATGAAGATTCCGAAAATGTGAATTTCGTAATTTTTCGAGAAGTGGGCCCAGGGCTCGGGTTTTGCCAACTTCGTGGTTTTTGTTGTTTTTCGAGTCTTTTCGATTGGGTTGTGGTTTATTGGCCTATTGTGACGTATCCCTTATGGTTTTGATCAGATTCTATACGCGAGGAGGTAGATTTGAGAGAGAAAGGCTTGGCGAGCTAGATTATCAGCTGGTTCGAGGTGAGTACTACTTGTGAATGATATCCTGAGGGTTTGAAACCCCGGGTTTGCACATCATAGTGCTGTATTATGGTGACTTCACGCTAGGTATGAGCGTGGGATAGAGCACCGTTGGGGATTGTGACTTGGTCCGTCCCGGTTGTTGATTTTACTACGTGATTGACTGAAAACTACTTGATGCTATCATGATTTGGGCTGATTGCCATGTTTGGGCTTCGTGCCAACTATGTGAGTCCTTCAGGGATTGATATTACTGTTTTAGCATATCTTGCATATCATTTGATTTCAGTCCAAGGTTTTAAATACTGTTTTGCAAACTCAG
>MU760413.1:0-25052 GCA_026770625.1 Nicotiana glauca
TCTGAATAAGAAATCCTGTGGATCCTCTGATGAAGCACCACTTAATGTGGTGGTGAAGAGCTTGGAGAACCGATCTAGTCTCCACAAGGCATCCGAAGACATAGCTGCTCCATCGCAGGCCTGGGCTGCAATACCTGGCTGAGCTGTCACGGCTGGCTGAACTACTGGGACATGAGCCTGGGGAGCTACATGCTTCGGAGTACGTGTAGCAGGAACCCCTCCTCCAGCTTGAGAAGTGGCCGGTGCTACTAGCAGCAAACCCGCTCTAGTGACACTCTCCATAAAGACTGCCAATCTGACTAAAGCGTCCTGAAGATCTGGGTAACCATGACCCCTCCTGGGACCTGATCTGGGCCCACCGGAGCTGTTGGGGCTGGAACCTCCTCATCATAGTCAATATGAGGCTCCACCTCTGGGACTGCTGCCCGGGGCTGAGGTCTGCCCCTGCCTCGGCCTCTGGCACGGCCTCGGCCTCTGGCACGGCCTCAGCCTATGCCCCTCGCAGGAACTGCTGCTGGGGGCTCGGGCTGCTGCACGGTAGAAAAGCAAGCACGTGTTCTCTCCATCTGCAAAAGAACAGAGTAGAAAGTCAATCATTATTTGAGAAAAAGAATCGCACGACAAGAAAGAACAAAAGTGAAACTTTTCCTAACTCCGTAGACTCTGGGGATAAATACAGACGTCTCTGTACTGATCCCTCAGACTCTACCAAATTTGTCTGTGAGTAGCGAGACCTATGCAATCTAGAGCTCTGATACCAACTTGTCACGACTCAGATATCCCATCATCGGGAGTCGTGATGGCACCTACTGTCGGAGCTAGGCAAGACAGACATTTTAAACATTCCCTGATTTCACCTCAACATTAACAATATAAAAATAACGAGTCATTAAAATAAAAACGGAAGTCTTTTATAACATAAATAACTGAAAACCCAAAAATGAGGAAGTTTAATATTTCTCAACCCAAGATGGAGTCGCTATCTCACGAACTACTAAAGAGTGCTACAAACAAGTCTAAATAGAAAATACATAATGTCTGTCTCGGTACAATGAAAACAAACTGAATTATGGAAAGGGACTTCGGCCTGCGAACACCAGCTAGGCTACCTCGTAAGTCCCTGGACAGAAGTCAGCTCCCGATCAATATGCTACTGTTGTGGTCCAAAAGCTGCTCCGGTACTGTGATCTGTGCAAAAAGCACAGAAGTGTAGAATCAGCATAACCGACCCCATGTGCTGGTAAGTATCTGGCCTAACCCCCGCGAAGTAGTGACGTGGCTAGACAGGACTACCAAATCAATCTGTGCAGTTCAATATATATATATATGCAATAAAGGAAAGAATACCGAAATTAAACAGTTAAAAGGGAGGGAAGCATGCTATGGGGGAAGTACAATCCGGATATAAAGTCATCAACTTATGTAAGAAACAGGTCAATAACAATAATTAACAAAAGCAGGAGAATCAACAGTTGCACGGCATCAACCTTCATGCTTTTACTCTCATACTCACCAAAAACAATCAAATAGAATGCACAGCATCATCCTTCATGCTTTCCCTCACATAACTCTCATTGCATGGCACGGAATGATCCTTCGTGCAATTATCATCAAATCAGAGCACGGAATGTCCCTTTGTGCATAAATAATCAAACATGGCACGGAATGACCCTTCGTGCAAATATAATCAAAACATGGCACGGAATGATCCTTCGTGCAAATATAATCAAAACATGGCACGGAATGATCCTTCGTGCAAATATAATCAAAACATGGCACGAAATGACCCTTCGTGCAAATATAATCAAAAAATGGCACGGAATGACCCTTCGTGCAAATATAATCAATACATGGCACGGAATGACCCTTCGAACAAATATAATCAAACATGGCACGGAATGACCCTTCGTGCATTATCACTCTTCCTCACCCAAACAGCAATCACAACTAAACGGGCGAAGGAATAAGCAAATAATAAGAAATGTCCCAGCAAGGAAAAACACAATTAAACAGCTAAATCCTGGCAAGGGAGCAACAATAATAACTTTCACATCCCGGCAAGGGAGATAATCAATATACTCAAACCATCCCAGCAAGGGATTAATCATATCTCTTTCCATTTCTTTCATTTCTTACTCAATAGTATTTTTATCGTTCGAGCCAACGCTCCAAAGAATTCACAATTCATAACTAATTCTCATACTCTTCACATTATGTATAATTCATCAATTAGCGTGGAAGAGTCCCAAAAATATCAGAATAAGTACAAATAAGGACTCACGGCCATGCTAGACACCGGTGTATAGATACTCGTCACCATGCCTATATACCGTACTCGATCATTTAGCAATTAGCAGTTAATAACACTCTAATCCTATTCCCTCAAGCCAAAGTTAGATCAAACACTTACCTCGGTCCAAAGAATTGCAATCAATCCTCAAATACCGCCTTTCCTCTACAATCCGACTCCAAAACAATGATATCTAGGCATAATTAATTCAATAGTATCAATAAAGACTCAATGGCAACATCCCATAGCCTAGGCATGAAATTTCTAGCATTCTTCCAGAATACCAAAATTCGACATCGGGCCCACATGGTCCAAACACGAGGCTTGCGAACGCGATGAAGGGGGGAACCAGGGCTACGTAAACACGTGGACTTGTCTGCGATCGCGAAGAAGGGAATGTCCAAAGCTATGAGAATGCAGGAGGGCTAGTGCGAACGCGAAGAAGGAATTTACTATTTAAAAATTGCAGAAAATCTTCTATCTCCCTAAGTCCAAAACCACCCCGAACACCTTCGAAAACACCCCCGAGCCCTCGGGGCTCCTAACCAAACACACATACTAACTCAACAACATCCTACGAACTTAATCATGCAATCAAATCGCCAAAAATAACATCATAAATGAGGAATCAAACCTCAAAATTGTTACTTTTTCATCAAACTTCATAGACTTCAAATTTTAGATATTTAGGTCCGAAACACGCCAAATGACGTCCGATTTCGACCAAACTTTACAGAAAGCGCTTAACACATATTTAAGACTTGTACCGGGCATCGGAACCAAAATACGAGCCCGATACCACAGTCTTTTAATCAATTTTCATTTCTATTTTCCTTAATAATTTCAGAAAAATAATTTTACAAAAAAATTATTTTCCTCGGGTTCTAGACCTCGGATTTCGACTCCGGGCACGTGCCCGAGTCCCATATTTTTCTACGGACCCTCCGGGACCGTCAAATCACGGGTCCGGGTCCGTTTATCAAAAATATTGACCGGAGTCAACTTTAATCATTTTAAAGCCACATTTTGAAATTTTTCACAAAATTTAACTTATAATCTTTATGGCTACGCGCCCAGACTGCACACGTAAATCAAGGCAACTAAAAGTGAGTTTTCGAAGGCCTCAGAAGCACGGAAAGAGAGAAAAATCTGGTAATGACCCTTTGGGTCGTCACAGCTGCTGTCTCCCACCCCTTTCCACCATTGTTTTAATCCTTCTTTTAATCTTTTTGCTATATAATTTTATGTAATTTTTTAGAATTTTTGTTTATTTAGTATTAGGGTTTTTTGTTTGAACTACATTAGATTTATGAAATTAAGGTAGAAATTATGATCTTTTAGTTCTTGTATTAATTTATATTGAGTTAAATTGTGAAAAGAAACAATTCATACATTAGCAATACCTAAATAAGAGTACTTGTAAATATATTGTCCTAAATAAGAATACATTATAAATACTTGAATTAACTAAATTAATTTGTTCTTGCTTTATTTATATAGATGGAACATCGTGCTTGGATGTGCAATAGAAATTATCCTAATCGGCGGGGATTGCGGGAGGATTTTGTAGAAGGGGTTGATGAATTTATTAGACACACAATGTCACTTCCGCCATACATAAATGAAGGAGTAATTAGGTGCCCTTGTGTTAGGTGCGACTGTATGAAGTTTGAAAAACCAGAAGAAGTTAAGGTTCATCTTTATAGTAAGGGGTTTATAGCGAATTACTTTGTGTGGACTTGTCATGGAGAGATCGATGGTAGCCATTGGATATTTCATAACATGGTTGTGGGTGAAAGTAGTAGGTCGGTGGAGAATACAAATCGTGATTCCAGAATTCATGATATGGTTGCGGATGCTTTTGGGATGCACTTTGGGTTTGGTCCGACGAAAATGTTGAACAAACTCCTAATGATGACGCAAAACATTTTTATGAAGCTTTAGAGGAAGCTAGTCGTCCACTACGTAATGGAAGTTTGCACTCTGAGTTGTCTGTTGCAGTTAGATTACTAAGTATGAAATCTAATTGGAATATTTCTCAAAGAGCCATGGACTCCTTCATTGACCTTATGCGTGAACTAGTTGGCCCTGATATCGAATTACCTGGTGATTTCGACAAGGCAAAGAGATTAGTTTTTAAGTTAGGAATTTCGTCAATGAGAATTGATTATTGTGAAGATGGTTGCATGTTATATTATAAAGATGATGCAGGTTTGGACAGTTCTAAATTTTACGGAAAGCCTCGTTTCAAGAGGCTTTCCAGTGGGAATATGGTCGCTATCAAGTCGATGCATTATTTACCTCTTATACCTAGGTTAAAAAGGTTATATGCGTCGATGAGTTCTGCTCCTCATATGAGATGGAACTTTGAAAATAGAAAACCACCTGGTGTTATGTGTCATCCTTCAGATAGAGAAGCTTGGAAGAACTTTGATAGGACATATCCAGATTTTGCTAGTGAACCAAGGAATGTTCGATTAGGTCTGTGTGCGGATGGCTTCACGCCTTTTCCTGTATCTGCCACACCATATTCATGTTGGCCTGTCTTTCTTACACCTTATAATCCACCACCCGAGTTGTGCATGACTAGTCCATACATATTCTTAAATTGTATTATCCCCGGTCCACGTAACCTGAAAATTTTGATTGATGTATATTTGCAACCTTTGATTGATGAGCTAAAACAATTGTGGTACGATGGTGTTGAAACATATTGTCACGACCCAAAATCCACTAAAGGTCGTGGTGGCGTCGGACACCATTGTCAGGCAAGCCAACTAGAATACTTAATTAAATTCTTGTTATAATAATTTTTAAAAACATTTCTTTTATGCAATTTAAACAAGAGTCTGTATATTCCTCTGAATGAATAATAATGTCACGACCCAATTTCCAAACCTAGTCGTGATAGCGCCTCTCGTGAAGACAAGGCCAGCCAACTAACCCAAATTGTCTCTTTAACAATTATTAAACATAATGAATAGAAAATACAAATCAAAGGAATTAAAACCGTTAATTACAACCCAACACAACCCGACCGGGGTGTCACAAGTCACGAGCATCTAAAGAAGACTGAAAACAACTACTGGGCCAATAATAATATACAAAATAAAATTTGGAATCAAAGGACGAAATCCGGTGCCGCGAACGTTGGCGGTCACCTTACTCAGCTATAATAGTACACCTTCAATCAGCTAATAACCCGCTACCGGGTGAACAATACCTGCAACTGCACGCGAAGTGCAGGGAGTAAAGTGAGTACTCCAACTCAGTGAGCAATAACCAACTCAGTGAGCAATAAAAGTAAATAATAACTGAGCGGTAAGAAATCACGTAAAGCACTCCATCATGCTATATGGGACAGTGCAAATCTTTTGAGGAAAAAACAGTAAAACCGTGAAAAATCCTTTAGAAAATATCTGGCTCAGTTAAAAACCTCTTTTGAAAATATCTTTTCCAATAGTTAAGCAAATAAATGCGAAACAGATAGTGCAAGTCAGCACATAGGTCAGCCCCTCGAGCACAGCACTCCACTAACAAATAACACCAGGGCATCTGGTAAACAGTGCAAGAAGTAGCATGGATGCCAATGAAATGAGAGTGCTGAATGTCATGACACGTAGTACAAACAGGAACCAAGTCATGAATGCAATGCAATGCATATGACCGCTACGGCGCGCAGCCCGATCCATTTGGGTACCCGCGCTCACTGTAGGGGTTCAGACTCCGGAGGGGCTCCTAAAGCCCAAGCGCAATATCAATATCACACCGCTGCGGCGTGCAGCCCGATCTATCCTCAGTCCAGAAATGCACATATAACACTGCTGCGGCGCGCAGCCTGATCCATGCTCAGTCCAGAAATGCATATAAGCCCCTTGGGCAGCAATAAAATAGCAGTTCTCAGCTCAAAACGTCAGTAAGATATCATTTAAGTTTTCAAATCATGAAAAATGGATGAATTTGTAAAACGGTATTAAAACCCTAGACCGAGATCAAATAACATGCAAAGTAATGCAAAATCAGTGATATCAATCCCTGAGGGATTCAAATAATCGGCACGAAACCCAAAACATGGCAATCAGCCCAAATCATGATGATAACAAGCAGTTTCAGTCAAATACGTAGTAATTTCATCAATCGTGACGGACCAAGTACGATCCCCAATGGTGCTCTACCCCACGCTCGCTATCCGGTGTGCAAGTCACCTCAATACAGCACTATGATGTGCAAATCCGGGGTTTCAAACCCTCAGGATATCATTTACAAGTATTACTCACCTCGAACCGGCAAAATCTCAAGCTCGCGACTCCTTTGCCCCTTAATTCGGCCTCCTCGCGCGTTGAATCTAACCAAAATTAGAGCGAATACATCACACTATGCCAAGGGAACAATACCCAATCGAAAACAATCAAAATATAGCAAAAATCTCGAAACTAGCAAAACCCGAGCTCCGGGCCCACTTCTCGAAAAATTACAAAACTCACATTACCGGATTCCTCGTCTTGCCACGAGTCTATACATATCAAATTTACCAAAATTGGAGTCCATTTGACCCTCCAAATTCCATTTTTAACTTATAGTTTCTCAAGCCCTAACTTACCCCATTTTTGATGAATTTCCACCAATTTACATGTTAATTCTACCACAAACTTGAATAATTAGGCCAAGGGAGTTACCTCCAATCGATTCCCAGTCAAAACTCTCAAAATCCTCGCCCAATGCTCTCAAGGTCGCTCAACAATGGAGGAAAAATTGTTGAACTCGGGGATGAAATGTCCAATAAAAACCCTTCTGCCACCAGTCGACTTTCGCTTCTGCAATCCCCCTTCCGCTTAGGCAGGACCGCTCTGCGGCCAATTTTCCGCTTTTGCGGATTTTCAGTTCTGCTTTTGCGGCTCAAATTCCGCTTCTGCAGAACTCCCTCTCAAGACCTAAACCGCTTCGGCGGTTAACCGTCCACTCCTGTGGACCCGCTGATGCGAACCTCATTCCGCTTCTACGGAACCACCCTACCAGACCACGAACCGCTTTTGCGACCTATAACTCGCATCTGCGGAACTGCTTCTGCGGCCCATTTCCGCAGAAGCGAAAATACCTGATACCAGCAATATGAACCTGCAACAAACTTCAAGAACTCTCTGTTTAACCACACGAACTCACCCCGAGGCCCCCGGGACCTCAACCAGGAGCACCAACATGTCTTAAAACAGTACCCAAACTTGTTCCAATCATCACAACACATCAACCAACACTAAAATCATCAATTCTCATCGGATTCAACCCTAAGTTCTTTAAAAACTTCCTAAACACGCATTCGATCAAAAACCCAACCAAACGACGTTCGAATGACTTGAAATTTTGCACACACATCACAAATCACATATCGAAGCTACAACAACTCTCAGAATTCCATTCCGACCCTCGGATCAAAATTTCGCCTATCAACCGGAATTCGCCAAAATACTAACTTCGCCAATTCAAGCCTAAATCTACACCGGACCTCCAAAACCAATTCCGATCGCACCCCTAAGTCACATATCACCTCCCGAAGCTAACCGAATCACCGGAAATCACATCCGAGCCTTCTAACTCATAAGTCAACATCCGGTTGACTTTTCCAACTTAAGCCTTCCTTAAAGAGACTAAGTGTCTCATTTCTTGTCAAAACCAATCCAAATCAACTCTAACACACCCCATACCGATGACAAAACATGAAGAAGCATAAAATGGGGAAAACGGAGCAGTAACACATAAAACGACGGGTCGATTGTCACATCATCCCTTACTTAAACAAACGTTCGTCCTCGAGAGTACCTAGAGTTGTACTGGAAGCAACCCAATAGCTGAAATTTCCGTGTCCATCTAAACCATATATCGTAGGACCGCATTGCACTTTCCGAAATCATACACAAGCTCAGAACCTCACATCTATACTCAGAATAAGCCGAACCAGCTGTAATAACCCATACCTGCAACCTCATGTGAAATCATATGATATACCACATAACCCAAACACTCGAAACGGTAGCCTCTATTCACAGCAGTTGCCCACAATAACCAAATACCGATAGAAACCCCTTATCAACTAAGGTCTTATTCCAACACTCCCATATATTGCCAACGATAAACGAAACACGCAATAAACCGTAACAATTTCTCATATCAACCATTCATGAAGCCACTTCCCTTTGACTAATATCACAATAGATTTCCGGGCCGAACCTCGATATTATCCTTCTAACAAGCTGAAATCAAATTTGTCCGTATTCATTAATGACTCCAACGATCACCTCGAATCCAACACACCACTCTGGTGATATGACACCTCAATGCAGACCTAAGCCACAACTTGCATAATACACGCACCAATAAGAAACGGTCTGAACGTACTCAAATCATGACAAATGACTCAAACGAAAGAGCTGTACCTCAAGCTCATCGGTACCATCACCACAAGGCTGAGACCCCGTCTCACATAATAGATATAGAACACCTTAATCTACCTCGAAGGGTCATATCTCCACATGGATCCTATCCAAACACTGTTATACATGAAACACCTCAAGTCACTATGCTCAAAATAGATAGCCACGCACAATTTGATGTCTGAAACCAAAGCAATGTATTACATCCACAGTGAAACAAATAACATATGACACACAACCTGATAGATCATGACCGATACTCCATTTACCGCTCAACACCCAATTACTCTTCCCGCTCGACTTCCTCTATGAATCCCCAATAGAACCGCACCACATGTGCCCATATCCAACAAATCATAACATCTCACAGCAAAGAAAGCAACTCATAGATCTCCTCAGATCACTAGCAAGTTCAATAACAATTGGATCAACCTATCCCTCAACAATACAATTCGGGGCCAACCAAGCCAACTCAAGCTAAACACGTACCCAATCAGCTTACCAACGAACTCATTATCAAGAAGCTTGAAACTGCTCCTTCCACTACTATAACTTATGCCAGAGCCGTATGATACGGTGCCCGGCACTAAATGAATACCGAAATACACAATCTCGCTCAACGACATGCCCGGCCACAAGAAAACGCATCCGAAAAAAAAAGCCTCTCAATACCAGAACTGAATCGAGGGTAGAAACCTCTACACTGACATCCGCCACGAAGTCCCAATTAAGAAAAGCAATCCTTCCCAGTCATCTGCTGGTCTTTAGAATACAAACCACTCTGCTAGAACAAAATTTGATGCACCTCGCCACGCAACCTGTGGCATTTTTCGACATAGCCCATAGCACAATAGTCTAGAATAACCCAGCACTGAGACAACCAGTCTACGCCCCAATCTCATATCCAAAATCAAATATACCAAACAAAGAAAGATCCACTAGGGCCTCCAAATCCCAATAGCCACTAACGGTACCAATACACACGATCCACAACCGCTACATAGTCTGTACCTGAGAACTCCCAGTCTCCAACTCCATATAGCACATGAATCACTGTACCTGATCCTAAATTCCATAGTATGGATACATATTACACCTCAAGTACCCAGTCATTCCACGAAGGATATTCTAAACTCCCCTGTGCCATCAAATACACTCAAATATCAGCAGTCGATCCAATAAGAAAATGTCGCAACACTACCGAAGTGCCATCAACTTAATCACATTGCCCTTTTTCTGCAGCATATACCCTCATCAAATCACTATGATTGGCAATACCATTTCCTTAGTCATATGAGGATCATTCACCCTAATCATCTGAAGATCGATTCTTTAATCACTTACAATTGCCCGTGCTGCTTAAGAATTTAATGACTTTCCATTATGAACTGAACCGTAACCTTATACACACTAATCCCAATCCTCCACAACATATCGCCTATACCATACCACACTAGTATAACATGAGAACTCCATCTCCCTTCCTAACCATAAACATCTACGTACTCTACTAGTCAAGAACTCTCCATCAATCCCATCCAAAAGAGAAATCATTACTCATTCCATGCCTCGCATGCCCATAGACAATATATACGTCTCCAAACCACGGTAAAGACCCAACAAGAACTCTCTCCCAATTCTATTCGCACAAGCTAAACTGCCAGGACTGAATCCTTTTATCCAAACAAAGTTAAGCAAGCTGACAGAACTCAAGAGCTTTGTTGCACGATACCTGTAAAAGCTCATTACTTCGAACACATACGAGGAATTAATCATACCCTTACCTTACCGATTCGATCCACTAACAAGCTACGTCATTTACCTAGATTTCCTTCTGATTCATCATCGACTTGATATCTCCTCTTTCTATAGCACCACCATGCCTCTACCCAGGCCTACCACAGGAGACCTAAGCATAAGACCACACTGTCTATGACCTATAGCCACTGAATACTCTCTCAACTGTTCCCAGAAATACCACATTCCAAAATACTTTTCTTTGAAGAACTTCCTGCGAATCTGAATTCGTTACCATTACTTTTCAGATACCGATACATAGGATCCCATAATCAACATAAAATTACCACAAGTCTTGACCTTTTTTAATGAAAACACAGTCTCTAACCACATACACAACCTTAAGACACTTGATGATTACTTGTAGAATCTTGAACACAATAAAACCATTCTCGAGAGTCATTTACTTCATATTCTAACTGTAATTTGCCTGATCAAATGGACATAACCATCTGTGCCCCATTAGCACTCTGACACCACAAGATATGACCTCACTCAAATACAAACAGACATCTTCCTGCTCCATGCACCGAGCATTCTTACCAACCACAGCTTAAGACATCCCCTGATTCATACACACCTATGGGGAACCATATAACCTTTGTCAAAATTTTGCTTCACTCGTGCCATCCTCGGCTCAATTTCTGTAACCGGAACTGATCCGCCAGCATACCTCGAAACGGAACCAACATAGCGCATAACCGCGTAGTCAGCTAATCAACAGCAACCTCCCCAACTTGGCTCGAAGCCATATATCAAGACACCCTTAACAATTCATAACACTTTTAGTCTAATGATGCCACAATGATATTAACTCAATCATCTACAAGTTTGTGAAAACACAGATCATCCAGTACTGCAATCCTCTGCAAACCTTGCATTTATCCCCACATCAACTGAGTCCACTCCCTTAAGCAACCCGAATTTCAAATTTCAACATGTACCCTTCAATTACACATGAGATCTTCTAACATACACATAAGGATCATACCACTTAAGAACACTCCGCAGGAGATAACCCACCTGTTTTGCCTCAATTTAGTGTTTCAGCACACCTTCCACCATCATATATGTTACACAGTCATTAGTCTTCCTCAGTCTGAACTCATACCGCCGCATGCAATGCACTTCACTTCCCAACTAGGAGATACGAATATATCCTTCACGCGCCATCATTCGGGCTACACTACAAATCATAATAGGAATCGAACGCTATCAGTTCACCTACTATCCAGCAGACTTCTTCGTCACTACCAAGTCACACAGATACACCTCGCAATACTAACATACTCATCACATGGATATACAACCGGCTAATAGGGAAAATACCGAACATATAAGTTCAAAACACGTGATCACAAAATCAGCACCTCAGTGCTCAAGCCATAGGCAAAGATCCGGCCTCAATTCCTCCAGACTGGCCCAACATACTCACGAAGATCACATCTCGTCCCTTGATCGGGGAATCACAAATCGTCAAGGCACATATAATGTTGAGCATTCATGTGGAGGTGTGGAAGGAATTTCAAGAGCTATATCTCAAGCTGAATCAAGTACGCATGATAAGAATTCCAAGAAAATGAAGTTTTTCCTAAATGTTCTGCAGCCTCCCGAGGAGAAATACATGCGTCCCGGTACCTCTCTGCGAGACTCTACTAAACCTGCTCATGACTCGTGAGACCTAGTAACCTAGGCTCGGATACTAACTTGTCATGACCCAATTTCCAAACCCGATCGTGATGGCGCCTCTCGTGAAGACAAGGCCAGCCAACTAACCCAAATCGTCTCTTTAACAATTATTAAACATAATGAATAGAAAATACAACTCAATGGAATTAAAACCGTTAATTACAACCCAACACAACCCGACCGGGGTGTCACAAATCACGAGCATCTAAAGAAGACTGAACACAAATACTGGGCCAATAATAATATACAAAATAAAATCTAGAATCAAAGGACGAAATTCGGTGCCGCGAACGCTGGCGGTCACCTTACTCAGCTATAATAGTATACCTTCAATCAGCTAATAACCCACTACCGGGTGAACAATACCTGCAACTGCACGCGAGGTGCAGGGAGTAAAGTGAGTACTCCAACTCAGTGAGCAATAAAAGTAAATAATAACTGAGCGGTAAGAAATCACGTAAAGCACTCCATCATGCTATATGGGACAGTGCAAATCTTTTGAGGAAAAAATAGTAAAATCGTGAAAAATCCTTTAGAAAATATCTGGCTCAGTTAAAACCCTCTTTTGAAAATATCTTTTCCAATAGTTAAGCAAATAAATGCGAAACAAATAGTGCAAGTCAGCACATAGGTCAGCCCATCGGGCACAGCACTCCACTAACAAGTAACACCAGGGCGTCTGGTAAACAGTACAAGAAGTAGCATGGATGCCAATGAAATGAGAGTGCTGAATGTCATGACACATAGTACAAACAGGAACCAAGGCATGAATGCAATGCACTGCATATGACCGCTGCAGCGTGCAGCCCGATCCATTTGGGTACCCGCGCTCACTGTGGGGGTTCAGACTCCGGAGGGGCTCCTACAGCCCAAGCGCAATATCAATATCACACCGCTGCTGCGTGCAGCCCGATCCATCCTCAATCCAGAAATGCACATATAACACTGCTGCGGCGTGCAGCCCGATCCATGCTCAGTCCAGAAATGCATATAAGCCCCTTGGGTAGCAATAAAATAGCAGTTCTCAGCTCAAAACGTCAGTAAGATATCATTTAAGTTTTCAAATCATGAAAAATGGCTGAATTTGCAAAACAGTATTAAAACCCTGGACTGAATCAAATAACATGCAAAGTAATGCAAAATCAGTAATATCAATACCTGAGGGATTCAAATATTCGGCACGAAGCCCAAAACATGGCAATCAGCCCAAATCATGATGATAACAAGTAGTTTCAGTCAAATACGTAGTAATTTCATAAATCGGGACGGACCAAGTCACGATCCCCAACGGTGCTCTACCGCACTCTCGCAATCCGGCGTGCAAGTCACCTCAATACAGCACAATTATGTGCAAATCCGGGGTTTCAAACCCTCAAGATATCATTTACAAGTATTACTCACCTCGAACCGGCAAAATCTCAAGCTCGCGATGCCTATGCCTCGCAATTCGGCCTCCTCGCGCATCGAATCTAACCAAAATTAGAGCGTATACATCACACTATGCCAAGGGAACAATACCCAATCGAAAATAATCAAAATATAGCAAAAAATCTCGAAACTAGCAAAACTCGAGCTCCGGGCCCACTTCTCAAAAAATTACAAAACTCACATTACCGGATTCCTCGTCTTGCCACGAGTCTATACATATCAAATTTACCAAAATCGGAGTCCATTTGACACTCCAAATTCCATTTTTAACTTATAATTTCTCAATCCCTAACTTACCACATTTTTGATGAATTTCCACCAATTTACATGTTAATTCTACCATAAACTTGAATAATTAGGCCAAGGGACTTACCTCCAATCGATTCCCAGTCAAAACTCTAAAAATCCTCGCCCAATGCTCTCAAGGTCGCTCAACAATGGAGGAAAAATTGTTGAACTCGGGGATGAAATGTCCAATAAAAACCCTTCTGCCACCAGTCGACTTTCGCTTCTGTGATCCCCCTTCCGCTTAGGCGGGACCGCTTCTGCAGGCAATTTCCCGCTTTTGCCGATTTTCAGTTCTGCTTTTGCGGCTCAAATTCTGCTTCGCGGAACTCCCTCTCAAGACCTAAACCGCTTCTGCGGTTAACCGTCCGCTCCTGCGGACCCGCTGATGCAAACCTTATTCTGCTTCTACGGAACCAACCTACCAGACCATGAACCGCTTTTGCGACCTATAACTCGCTTCTGCGGAACCGCTTCTGCGGCCCATTTTCGCAGAAGCAAAAATACCTGATACCAGCAATATGAACCTGCAACAAACTTCAAGAACTCTCCGTTTAACCATCCGAACTTACCCCGAGGTCCCCGGGACCTCAACCAAGAGCACCAACATGTCTTAAAACATTACTCAAACTTGTTCAAATCATCACAACACATCAACCAACACTAAAATCGTCAATTCTCATCGGATTCAAGCCTAAGTTCTTTAAAAACTTCCGAAACACGCATTCAATCAAAAACCCAACCAAACGACGTCCAAATGACCTGAAATTTTGCACACACATCACAAATCACATATTGAAGCTACAGAAACTCTCAGAATTCCATTCTGACCCTCGGATCAAAATCTCGCCTATCAAACGGAATTCGCCAAAATACTAACTTCGCCAATTCAAGCCTAATTCTACACCGGACCTCCAAAACCAATTTTGATCGCACCCCTAAGTCACAAATCAACTCCCGAAGCTAGCCGAATCACCGGAAATCACATCCGAGCCTTCTAACTCATAAGTCAACATCTGGTTGACTTTTCCAACTTAAGCGTTCCTTAAAGAGACTAAGTGTCTCATTTCTTGTCAAAACCGATCCAAATCAACTCTAACACACCCCATACCGATGACAAAACATGAAGAAGCATAAAATGGGGAAAACGGAGCAGTAACACATGAGACGACGGGTCGGGTCGTCACAAATAAAGTATTTAAACAACTTGTAAGATTTCTGAATAAATCCAAATACATACCCAGAACCCGGTGTCACAAGTACATGAGCAACTACTGATAAGGAAAATAAAATACAACCTCAGTCCGAAATACAGTGGACAGGGAATAAAATATAAAGGCTGAAAGGAACTACACTAGCTGCGGTCGCCTCGAATGATGCAGCTCACCTAGTCCCAGAAACATTCGTGCTGCTACGCCCAGTAGGCTGCTAGAGATATATATGCCTGTGCAACAAAAATGCACAGAAGTGTAGTATGAGTACGTAATCAACGTGTACTTAATGAGTGTCCCGCCTAATCTCGAAAAAGTAGAGATGAGATGGCCAACTTCGACACTCACTAGAGGTCAATTAACAATATTCTATAAATGCGAGGATAATCATGGATTTATATAGTAGTTCTAATTCGCGAAGCCATAAAACAGGTAAATACCTTCAACAATTAATCAAGGGCTTCTAAGGTTTATTCTTTATTATCTTATCAATTTATCTCAAGCCACGAAGGGCAGATTTCACTTTAAAATTTTCCAAACGACAATAACATGCGCAAATCACACCGAGGCGATGGCCCGATCCAACAGGAATGTAAACTGTGCACTACCGAGGGTTGAGCGGCCCCAACCAATAGATGTATCTATTTAATCTGCCGTGGCGTTCAGCCCGTTCCATAAATAAACACATACTTGCTCGTGAATCATGCATGCGATGCAGGTACACATAAAATACATGCTCAAATAGCCAATTAAGAATTTGTCAAGGATATTTATCCAATTAAGGCAATTTCTCTATTTAACAATTCAGGAAATGATGTTTAATCTCTTTTTAAATTCATTTACTAATCAAAGGTGATTTAAACAATTCAAGTTATCAATGGGTTCATAATTAATCTAAGTATAACATGCTTATGGATCCTAACTACCCGAACAATAGTATAATAGTAGCTACGCACGGACTCTCATCACCTCGTGCGTACGTAGCCCCCACATATAGGAGCACATAATCAATTATTTCACCTATGGGGACAATTCCCTCTTACAAGGTTAGAAAGGAGACTCACCTCGCTCTGAAGACTCATAACCGGCACTCCACGCCCTTCCGAAGACTCTACTTGATGCACCACGCTCCAAAACTAGCCAACTGTTACGCAAATCCATTACTATATGCTCAATTATTCATTACAATCTAAATTATTGCAATTCCCAACTCCAATCGAAAAGTTGACCAAAACGCCCTCGGGCCCACGTGCCCGAAATCCGAAATTTTCTGAAAATAAAGATTAACCATGACCTTAGGAACTCAAATATATAATTATTACTAAATTCCATACTCAATGTCGTGGTCAAATTCAAAGAAATGCAAATTTATAGGTTTTCCACCAAAACCTCAAATTTATATTAATTTCAATGTCTAAATCCGTATATAAAATTGTATTTAACTCAAAACTAGTAGAAATCACTTACCCAATGCTTGGTGATGAAAATGGCGCTCAAAATTTGCTCCAAATCAGCTCTCATGGAAGAAAAATGAAGTGAAATGAGCCAAAACCCGTTTTTAAAATAACACTGCCCAAAAAATCCTCCTATGCGATCGCATACAGTGCCCCGCGATAGCATAGGCCAAGTATGCTGCCTCCCAAATTTGCACTATGCGATCGCATCAATAGACCTGCGGTCGCATAAGGTCCAGCCTTCCTCCTATGTGATCGCATTGCACCACCTGTGATCGCATAGGCCAAAATTCCAGCTCCCTCACCCTTGCTCTATGCGATCGCAGACCTTCTCATGCGATCACATTGAGTAAAAACCTGCTGCACTTATACCAGAAAACCAGCAATCCTCACAAGGCGAAAATCGATATGTTAACCATCCGGAATCCACCCGAGGCCCCCGGGATCCCAACCAAACATACCAACCAATCTCAAAACACATTACGAACTTGCTCGAGGCTTCAAATCATATCAAACAACGCTAAAATCATGAATTACACCTCAATTCAAGCTTAATGAACTTTAGAATTTCAAACTTCTATTTTTGATGTTTAAACCTATCAATTCATGTCCGATTGACCTCAAATTTTACACACAAATCATATTTGGCATTACGGACATACTCCAACTTTCAGAATTGGATTCCGACTCCGATATCAAAAAGTCAACCTCCAGTTAAACTTCTCAAAAATCTTCAAATTCTATCTTAGCCAAATTGCTCCAAAATGACCTACGTACCTCCGAATTCACTTCCGATCACGCTCCCAACTCCAGAATCACCATACGGAGCTATTCACAGTCTCAGAATCCCAAACGGACATTGATAACACTGAAATGCACTTCAAACCAAACTTATGAAATTTCTTCCAAAATGCTAACTTCCACAATAGGTTCCAAAACGCTCCCGGTCTATCCAAAACTCAATCTGAGCATACGCCCAAGTCCGAAATCATCATACGAACCTGCTGGAACCTTCAGATCCTGATTCCGAGGTCGTTTACTCAAAATTCCAATCCTAGTTCATTCTTTCAACTTTAAGCTTCCGAAATAAGAATTCTCTTTCCAAATCAACTCTAGACTTCTCGAAATTCAATTCCGACCACGCGTACAAGTCGTAACACTTGAAATGAAGCTGCTCATGGCCTCAGACTGCTGAACAACGCACTTGGGCTCAAAACAACCGATCGGGTCATTACATTCTCTCCCACTTAAACATACGTTCATCCTCGAACGTGCTGAGAACTACACTGAAGTAGTCTGAAATCACTGTTTAGTACCTGATGCACCTTCCCGTGCCATCACAATTCAGTTGAGCACAATAGCTCGATCAATTTCGAAGATATTCTCTTTTATTCAAGCAGCTACACCTCAAAGTCCAATTCTAACATCCAGAACTAAATGCTAGGCCTGATCCCAACATACGATCACCATATCAATCACAACACGCTGTACTCAAACACGATTGCATAACTTTGTTGAATTCACACTTTGCATTCGTAGGGCCACAATAACCTTTTTCTGATCAACTTAGTCAAAATCCTATTAATCTGATGCTTCCATTGCACCCCATGACATATGCAGGTCTTATTCTAACCTTTACCATACCACCGTGACGGAGAAGATGTATCAACATCCATAATCAACTGCCGAGTCAACAAAACATTAGGTCTATACTCCTGACAAAACCTTCACCTCATTCTGAACCCAATAATGGTCTTAT
This sequence comes from Nicotiana glauca, assembly GCA_026770625.1. Lineage (NCBI taxonomy): Eukaryota > Viridiplantae > Streptophyta > Magnoliopsida > Solanales > Solanaceae > Nicotiana > Nicotiana glauca. The sequence continues at coordinate 18,339 of MU760413.1, forward strand.
CTCTATAACATGCCTCATATAGCTGGATTGCATAGAATCCTAGATCAAGGGATCTCGTCTCATCCGATACAATTGCTCAGGCAATAAGCCACCCCAGAAATTGTTAAAATCTCATATGATACTACCATGTGCCAATAGGCCACCAATTCGAACGCGATGCAAAAGGAAAATGGACTCTGGGAGGAACCTAACTCCCGCACTACTACGGACTTTCCTTAGAAAATAGGAAGAAGAACATACAAAAAGGGCATATAGAAAACTACACTCACATCACACTGTTGCGGCGTGCATCCCGATCCACACAGCATAACCATGGCGGCATGCCACCCGACACAACATAACTATGGCGGCGTGCCACCTTATCCAAATAACATACCCATGGTAGCGTGCCACCCGATCCACACGTAGAACTCACATAAGGAGATACACATCGAGCTAAATTGCTCATTAAAACGAATTACCGAATCTCGGTCACAAGCACTCTAAGTGTATAGTACCATTCCCTGGGAAACATATAGCGCCATAAGCTACAAAACTCAAGCACAACTGAGGTGCGATACAAGATCTAAATCTCGAGAGCCATTCCGCTCACATAACATCATCGCCACGCAGAACCTTAACACATAAGAATTTACTAAGCCGTCTCACAACTCATACGGCGCAATACATCATTACCTGGAATAGCTGATGACAAAATAATACCCCAAATGTCCCTCCATAAGGAACGCTCTGAAACATTCACAACTGGCTTGATATAAAGCCATGCTTGCATATAAATCAATCCACTGATCGCAAGCCGATTTCTGATTGCACCAACTTGGCTAATAACCTTTCAAAGGTCCATAGTAACTCCCTTTTCCCTCATAACACATAAGAACAACCATCATAACCTGAGCAACCTCCTCAGTTCATAACCCAATAAACAAAGTGCCCTCCAGGCATAATTTTCTCAATTTTTGTGACATTACCACAATCCTCATACTTGTTTTAAATCTTTAATAAATCGAGTGACTACATGTCACACTTATGCAATCTTCCCGTAGGGCACGCTCCCACAATCTCCCGAAATAAACAACGGGTCTGCACACCTGAACCACCGGTCGCACTAACGCTGAAAAGTGATCAAGAATCCTTAACCAGGATGCAAGGCCTTTTTCACAAAACATCGATCTCAGGTGATACTGAAGACAATACCAATTTACTTTAATCATTCAACCTTTCCTTGCTCATCCGAGCCCGTGACATCCTTGTCAACCCCGAACCGCAACCTTGATCCTCACTTCGTATTTCCATGCTACTCACTGCACCCAACGTGCCAACATACGATAGAACACGATTTTTCATCGTAACTCCGGAATCATTAATATTTTAACACTTCATCATATAAGAACTTTTTACTTAACTAATTTTAGGAGAATCATAGCAGCACATAGGTAAATTCCCATAACCGTAGGATATGCAAATCTCTAGTTAGTGATCTAAGCCACCATAGTCCTTCCGGAATCCACTTCCACTTAACAAGCCATAACAGAAGAATGCTTCTGAATAACATCAATTACGGCGGCCGACAAACCTCACTCGTATCGCCACAAATCATACGCATAACTCGATCACGCTGAATGAACTGATCACAGACCCCAACATGCCAAATTCAACTATGGCTAATCAATCCCTTTCCTTCCAATTTATCCTTGATTGCCTTGGAGATAACGCTAACTCTCTTCAACACATAACATACTCCCTATATACTCACCCCGAGTGACCTTGAATCACGAGACCATGTTGTCTCAAATCCCTCGAGCTATTTCATATTTCTCATATGCTACACCACAAGTCAAAATATCATAGAACATCCTGGGCACCTTCTCATAAGCTGCTACAAAGCTTGATTCTAAACTGTACTCATAGACTTAAAATCATTGGGCACTACACTTTATCCTGTAGAATCTACTAGGACTATTGTTGAGAGCCACCCGCTCTGACTTGGTCCCGAATATAATCAACTCCATGAATCTTCTAGCATACTAATACCCTCTCAACGAAGCACCTGGCAAAATTACTCCCCTTTAAACCCGCTTCTATACAAGGCATAAATCCTGAGTTCTTTCCCAAGTTCGAACATGAGCCCATAAGGCCAACCGTAGCACATCTTTAATAATTCCTCTACTCAATTCACCACTTATGGTCTTTCTCCGTAGCTGAGATAACCCATCAAGATATTAATAACTGGAAACCTCGCAAGTAGCTAACCATGCAACCCAAATCACAAGTAGTGGGACTCTCCTACTTAGCTTGAAGCCATTATTACAAAACTCTGGAGTTCACCAGGATTCTTAATCTCTTTTTGACATAACCTTGCACAATCAATCGCCAGCATTCTCAATATCCTACCGTAGAAACCCAATTTGATACTCTAAATCATTAACAACATTCACACAACAGTTCCCTTTGCTGCATAACCCGTAGAACACTTCACAGAAACCTCGCCAACCACGCGAACGCTAAACTATTCGCAGGAAATGACCCCCCTAAGTCCAAGCTCTCTCCCTAGCTGTACCAGTCTATTTACCCCTCGTGGACATCCATTAAATATGCGACAACATCCTTCCACTTCAAAGTCATGCTACATCTTTCTTCATTTCAAGAAGCTCCTTTTCGTCATACCAAATCTCCTGTCGCATAACAACCCCGTGCTTCGAATTAAATCTACAGACTTCCATTGCCCATCGCTAAAATCCCAGATCTTTCCAAACTATCGTTAGGCGCATAGTCATCCTACTACTAGGCCCTATACGGATCCGCCACTCTCCCATTTTGGGCAAACTCATTCCTTTAATCAATTATTCGGCCTGCGCTCCCTATGCCTGGCCTTTTAGAAGTTTAAAACTCCACCTGACACTTCCCACATGTCTTTCTCATCTCTTGCTGCTCAGTTGTTGCCTTAATAAAATTCATCTTCATAGAACTTGAACCCACAAATCGCTACTGACTTAAACCCTTCCGAAGGTCACCTTTATCGAACCGCCAACATTTGCAACACTGATTCAATCCAGGACCACCGCACCCTGTGAAATCTGATAGTTGTATCTCCAATACTATTTCACAATATCTTGCCCCAAAGGCGAATTGTAGCAGATCGTAACACTAACAAACTTAAAGCGTTCAATTAGGACAACAGCACCCCCATATATAGGAGAACTCCGCCACGCTTGCAATCACCACGTTTCATTACTCCCACCTGTCCACACCTGACCATCCTTAGTTCGTTTGCCTTTCCCTTACCGGGAATAAAATACTGAATCACTTTTATTACATACCGAGTAAACCTCCCTCCAATTCATTCACTGCCCCGACATGTGGGAAAACACCCTACCGTTACAACAACACTGCGAAAAATCGCTCACAAGCATTACGGCAACCTGAGACTAGCCTCAAGGCTCTTAGAAGTTCTGTTACTGAGCTGAAACAATAGAATATCCTTCCAAAATGCGACTATAATAGTCCAATAAACTATACCGGGAAAATCATCCCGCACCACATTGGTAGTGCCATTACAATCCTTCAATTTTCGATTTATAACAAGCGCTCGCATCGTGTAAGATTGAGTGGGAAGGAATCAAAGGCATAAGCCTCAAAGGAACTGAACCGCACGGTAAGGGAATAAAGAAGGGAAGTACTCCTAACAGTCTTGTAGCCTCCCGAGGATAAGTACAGACGTCTCTGTACCGATCCGCGAGACTCTACTAGACTTGCTCATGACTCGTGAGACCAACGGGAACCTAGTACTCTGATACCATATTATCACGACCTAAAATCCACTAAGGGTCGTGGTGGCACCGGACACCGTTGTCAATCAAGCCAACTAGAACACTTAATTAAATTCTTGTTATAATAATTTTTAAAAACATTTCTTTTATGCAATTTAAACAAGACTCGGTATATTCCTCCAAATGAACAATGAAATATTTAAACAACTTGTAAGATTTCCAAATAAATCCAAATACATCCCCAGAACCCGGTGTCACAAGTACATGAGCAACTACTGATAAGAAAAATAAAATGCAACATCAGTCCGAAATACAAGGGAACAAAATACAAAGGCTGAAAGGAACTACACTAGCTCCAGTCGCCTCGAATGATGCAACTAACCTAGTCCCAGAAATATCCGTGCTGCTACGCCCAGTAGGCTGCTAGAGGTATATATGCCGGTGCAATAACAATGCACAGAAGTGTAGTATGAGTACGTAGTCAACGTGTACTTAATGAGTGTCCCGCCTAATCTCGAAGAAGTAGAGACGAGATGGCCAACTTCGACACTCACTAGAGGTCAATTAACAATATTCTATAAATGCGAGGATAATCATGGATTTATATAGTAATTCTAATTCGAGAAGCCAGAAAATAGGTAAACACCTTCAACAATTAATCAAGGGCTTCCAAGGTTTATTCTTTATTATCTTATCAATTTATCTCAAGCCACGAAGGGCAAATTTCACATTTGAAAATTTCCAAATGACAATAGCATGCGCAAATCACACCGAGGCGACGGCCCGATCAAATATTAATGTAAATTGTGCACTGTCGAGGGTCGAGCAGCCCGAACCAATAGATGCATCTATTTAATCTGCCAAGGCGTTCAGCCCGTTCCATAAATAATCACATACCCTGCTCGAGAATCACACATGCGATGCAGGTACACATAAAATACATGCTCCAATAGCCAATTAAGAATTTATTGGGGATATTTATCCAATTAAGGCAATTTTTCTGTTTAACAATTCAGGAAATGATATTTAATATCTTTTTAAATTCATTTACTAATCAAAGGTGATTTAAACAATTCAAGTTATCAATGGGTTCATAATTAATCCAAGTATAACATGCTTGTGGGTCTTAACTATCCGGACAATAGCATAATAGTAGCTACGCACGGACTCTCGTCACCTCGTGCATACGTAGCCCCCATATATAGGAGCACATAATCAATTATTTCACCTAAGGGGACAATTCCCTCTTACAAGGTTAGAAAGGAGACTCACCTCGCTCCGAAGACTCATAACCGGCACTCCACGCCCTTTCGAAGACTCTACTTGATGCACCACGCTCCAAAACTAGCCAACGGTTATGCAAATCCATTAATATATGCTCAATTATTCATTACAATCTAAATTACAGCAATTCCCAACTTCGATCGAAAAGTTGACCAAAACGCCCTCGGACCCACGTGCCTGGTATCCAAAATTTTCCGAAGATAAAGATTACCCATGACCTTAGGAACTCAAATATATAATTTTTACTAAATTCCATACTTAATATCGTGATCAAATTCAAAGAAATGTAAATTTCTAGGTTTTCCACCAAAACCTCACATTTATATTAATTTCAACGTCAAAATCCGTATATAAACTTGTATTTAACTCAAAACCAGTAGAAATCACTTACCCAATGCTTGGTGATGAAAATGGCGCTCAAAAGTTGCTCCAAATCGGCTCCCATGGAAGAAAAATGAAGTGAAATGAGCCAAAACACATTTTTAAAATAACACTGCCCAGAAAATCCTCCTATGCGATCGCATACAGTGCCCTGCGATCGCATAGGCTGTCACGACCCAATTCCCAAACCTGGTCGTGATGGCACCTCTCGTGAAGACAAGGCCAGCCAACAGAACGACAATGCCCCTTTTAACAGTTAATAAACATAAATGAATGGATAAATACGACTTAACGACATTAATAACTGATATTTTTAACCCAACACAACCCGTCCGGGGTGTCACAAGTCACGAGCATCTAAAAAAGTCTAAACACAACTACAGGGCCAATAATATACACAATAAAATCTGAAATCAAAAGATGAAGTCCGGCGCCGCGAACGCTGGCCACCTTGCCCAACTACAGTAGTAATACCTTCAATCAGCTATTAACTCGCTTCCGGGTGAACAATACCTGCAACTGCACATGAGGTGCAGGGAGTAAAGTGAGTACTCCAACTCAATGAGTAATAAAAGTAAATAATAACTAAGCGGCAAGAAAACACCTAAGAGCACTCCATAATGCTATATAGGACAGTACAACCCTTTGAGAAAACAGTAAAACCGTGAAAATCCTTTAGAAATATCTAGTTCAGTTAAAACCTCTTTTGAAAATATCCTCTTCCAATAGTCAAGCATATGAATGCGATATTAGATAGTGCAAGTCAGCACACAAGTCAGCCCATCGGGCACAGCACTCCACCAACAAATAACACCAGGGTATCTGGTAAACAGTGCAAGAAGTAGCATGGATGCCAATGATATGAGAGTGCTAAATGTCATGACACGTAATACAAACAGGATCCAATGTATGAATGCAATGCAATGCACATGACCGCTGCGGCGCGCAGCCCGATCCGTTTGGGTACTCGCACTCACTGTGGGGGTTCAGACTCCGGAGGGGCTCCTACAGCCTAAGCGCAATATCAATATCACACCGCTGCGGTGCGCAGCCCGATCCATCCTCTATCCAGAAATGCACATATAACCCTGCTGCGGTGCGCAGCCCGATCCATGCTCAATCCAGAAATGCACATAAGCCACTAGGGCAATATTCAAATAACAGTTCTCAGTTCAAAACGTCAGTAAGATATCATTTAAGTTTTCAAATCATGAAAAATGGCCGAATTTGCAAAACAGCATTAAAACCCTAGACCGAGATCAAATAGTATGCAAAAATAATG